>JANJGK010000036.1:33230620-33243120 GCA_039081455.1 Macrobrachium rosenbergii
AATGACATTCACGCGCGTGCACTGGTGGCGTTCGGCGTTCGTTTTGGTCTGGTTAGTGCTTGGAGGGGTGACCGGCAAGAGAAGCCAGATGTCGTGAAAATACATGTCCTTTCAAGTGCCTCGGCGTAAGCCGTGGGGCTAGCAGTCTCACTCTAAAATTTCTTGATGAAATATCCGAGAAGAAAACCCTCTGACTTATTGGATATATATATATATATATATATATATATATATATATATATATATATATATATATATATATATATATATATATATATATATATATATAGTGTGTGTGTATGGTTCTGTAGCCATAACAGTCATTCATTTTCATATGCCAAATATAGTTTCCCATCTAGCAAGCATTAACAGGTATCCTGCAGTACAGAGCCTCACATTAAACTTTTCATTCTTTAAAATGTTCTTTAGTGATAATGTTTAGTACTGAAAGCAGTAAATGAACCTTACAAGCAATAACGTACAAATAAAAATCGAACAATACTCCCAGTAAAGCTAAACCTTTCAAAAGAGATATTGTTGAGAACCCCGCAATTGTTTCCAGTGACTTTGATCAATTCGATTTTAGCAGTTCAATCTAATAAATTCAGAGGCCTGGAAAAGTCGTAACATTCCCAAAGCTCACTGGGGCCAATATACAATGGCCAGAATTACCTGCAAACTGCTTCCTAAATGCTCTCATCGATTGTATTTCGTCAATTTGGGCCTTTTTTTTTATTATATACAAATGCGATCAGAGCGAGCGTTATTTCCCGAACTGTAATGTGGCGTGAATAATTTAGCCGGGGATCGTGATGACATATTGTAGATACTGAGAGATTATGAAATATTTTTCAGTGAGAGCAATAAAGCGTCAGCACTGAAAGCTCTTCAAAACAGGGGATTTATCACTTTTTTTTTTTTAATATTCGTGGGTCAAAGCAATTTGGATCTGGTGATTATTTTCGTAAGCGAATGTCAAAAAGGAAAGGATTTTTTACATCCACGAAAAGTAATCCAGTGCTATTGATTTCAATTTTGTCTTGCGTCTGTTCATAAAAGTAACGTACTTGCATTTAAGTAAGGGTTTGGATCTTTTACTTTACGGATGGTAATATTCAAATTTTAAGAGACTGGTGAAACCATTCTTAAGTTTTTTTTTAATGTTAATTCATATTTGATTTAGTGCCTGTGGTTAATGAGAGTATAAAATACAAATAATTAATGGCATGTTAAAAGAAGAACAATGTCTTTGATAGATAGACATTGATGGAAGATATTAATCTATAATATATATGTATATATATAAATATATATATATATATATATATATATATATATATATATATATATATATATATATATATATATGAATTACCACCTCCCTCGTTTATATTAGGTAGTATTATGCAAAATTCATGCGTCCAGTGCAATTAGCGGCCATTATAATAATCATTTCGGAAATTATCTTTGGCAATTCAGTATCTTTCGAATAATGTGAATTAGATTTGCTGTGTTTGAAATTATAATAAGCAGTGAATTATTATAATTACCTATTTGCATTACTAACAACCTTTTGTGGGTGCTCATGAATATATACTATAATCAGAATATTATAGAAATATATGTGATGTTCATATATTTCTATGTCATTTAATCCGTTATTTATATGGATTTTCTGGGATATCATTTGGAATATCACATGAATTATATAGGAATGTTTCTAGTTTTAGTTAATCCGCGTTTTTAGTTATGGAAGTATCTGAAAATAACACCCATTTTTTGCGTTCAGTTTTATTACACGTTGGTGTATGATAATCTGTGCTGCATTATAAGCAAATATAATTAGCATCAGGCAAGACACATATATATATATATATATATATATATATATAATATATATATATATATATATATATATATATATATATATATATATATATATATATATATATGTATGTATGTATGTATGTATAAATATGTCTCTGTGTGTCTTCGTATTCATAGTTTACCTCTGCACGTGTGCATGTTTATTTAGTGGTTGTATGCCAGAGTACATCAAAAATTCATCAAACTACACCAAAGAATGAATTAATTTGTAAGAGAAAAGAAGTGTCAAATTACTCGCCTGGATTGCCGAGAGAGGTCTGGGAAACCCGACGATGTTGACTGAGCTTCTTCTAATCAAGAGAACGGACTTCCTTCTCTCAGGCCAGTGAGAGAGAGTTTTACCTTAATGTTTTTTAATCAGTTTTCCTCACTTTCCTCCTCCCGGTGTTTTTCCGTTTTCCCCGAGTTTCTTTTGTTCCAGTATTTCTTCTTCGCGTTTCGAATGGAGGAATTTGTGTACCTTCAGTGGAGAAACGGATCAGTGATCATCGATTTGAATTATATTTTAATGTCATTTATGTGAAAAGATTTCCTATGCGTTGCCAAAGGACATGATTCTTGTCAGTCATTTAATCTTTAGTTAGGGAAGGAAGTCTTGGAATATTACGGTTTAATAGTTTTTAATATATATATATATATATATATATATATATATATATATATATATATATATATATATATATTTATATATACACATACATACATACATTCATTAACGTTAAATTAAGCATTGAATACAAACGACACAATCCAGTAGGTCGGCAAACCTGTGTCCGTTTAGCCAAGAGGAAAGTCGCGTAAGAATACTTCGTATGACAGAGATAAAACAAACAATGTCATCTCTCTCTCTCTTCTGAAGGTGACTAGAGGAGAGATACCAATCTCGCCACATTCTCACCTCGGGAAGCGTTTCTCTTGAGAGACGTCGTCTACGCCTCGCGTCGCTTTCAGCTCCCCAGGTCGTTATCTGATTTCTTCTTTGTTCCTTCATACGACAGGCATATCACTGCCGCCTCTCCTGACACTTCCTTCCTTTCTATTGATCTCCAAGTCTTCAACTGGGAAGCAAGATGCGCTGGTCTGACATTTGAAGTTAGTGTTAACCTGGGGTAATCATTTTTTTTTTTTTTTAATATCTATACATTTGGTCTTACGGTTGCTTACTTTCCTGAATTATGTTGTTCTGGAACTTTGCATCTTTTAAATTGCAAAGTGTAACGGAATAATTTGTCAAGTAGTTTCTTCTTATTTTTCTAAAAAATGCACATAGATTTTAGAGAGAGAGAGAGAGAGAGAGAGAGAGAGAGAGAGAGAGAGAGAGAGAGAGAGAGAGAGAGAGAGAGAGAGAGATTTCACTTTAGACTTTAGCTTGTATAAGCTTGTGCAGTTTGAGAGAGAGAGAGAGAGAGAGATTTTATTTTAGTCTTTAGCTTGTATAAGCATGCGCAGTCTGTGAGAGAGAGAGAGAGAGAGAGAGAGAGAGAGAGAGAGAGAGAGAGAGAGATATTGTATTTTAGTCTTTGGATTGTATAACCAAATGACCATTGACTTATACATAAAAAATATTATTGTCTATTAAACTATTAAACTATATAGGATTACATTTCATAATTAGAATACACACGTAAGTTTTTTTAGTATAACTGGAAATGAAAAACTATAAAAGAACGAATTACATTCCTGATGGAATTATTAGTCAATTTTTGCCTGGAGTACGGAAGGAAATGTAATAGGTATTGCAAAGGGCATGCAAATACACACACGACTTCTGAAACCCTCAGTTTAAGTAAAGTTCTATAATTCATTTAAGCTTCTTTCTCTTGCAACGAAGGAATGTGAACACTTCCTCGAATGTCTGTTTTCTTTATTTATACTAAATATGCGAGAACGATATTTCTTCTATTGCTGTTGAAAGACAAGTAATGCCAACGTGTATATTGAAATATTTATATATGCAGTCACCATCTTCATTTTAAAGCATCGAATTTCTTTTCATAAAAGCGACCCGCCTAACTCCTTTGTCTCTGTCTTAAAAATTATGTCTCTCTCTCTCTCTCTCTCTCTGGCTGTGCATGCCTATACAAGCCAAAGATTAAAATTAAATCTCTCTCTCTCTCTCTCTCTCTCTCTCTCTCTCTCTCTCTCTCTCTCTCTCTCTCTCTCTCTCTCTCTCTCTCTGGCTGTGCATGCCTATACAAGCCAAAGATTAAAATTAAATCTCTCTCTCTCTCTCTCTCTCTCTCTCTCTCTCTCTCTCTCTCTCTCTCTCTCTCTCTCTCTCTCTCTCTCAGACTGCGCATGCTTATACAAGCCAAAGATTAAAATAAGATTCTCTCTCTCTCTCTCTCTCTCTCTCTCTCTCTCTCTCTCTCTCTCTCTCTCAGACTGCGCTTGCTTATACAAGCCAAAGATTAAAATTAAATCTCTCTCTCTCTCTCTCTCTCTCTCTCAGACTGCGCTTGCTTATACAAGCCAAAGATTAAAATAAGATTCTCTCTCTCTCTCTCTCTCTCTCTCTCTCTCTCTCTCTCTCTCTCTCTCTCTCTCTCTCTCTCTCAGACTGCGCATGCTTATACAAGCCAAAGATTAAAATAGATTCTCTCTCTCCTCTCTCTCTCTCTCTCTCTCTCTCTCTCTCTCTCTCTCTCTCTCTCTCTCTCTCTCTCTCTCTCTCTCTCTTCGCCCTCCTTCTTTTTTACAGTCCCGCGAAAGAGCGAGAGCGTAAAACACACCTTGCTCACTTGCAGCTCTCATAAAAACGTTTCATCCAGCGAGGAAAAGTGCGAGGGAGAGCCTGCATAATGCAGACTTCATCCGAAGTCGAGGAGTTAATCTGATTTCAAAGTGGGAATTGGAGGAACAAGTGACAAGGAGAAGCCTTCTAATTGAAAGCCAGGGGAGAGGCCGAAACGAAAACAAAAGCATTAATTAGATTTTCATTTGAGAAGGATTTGTTTTGTCGGTTGCGTGGTTTGTGGGATGATTATTTTGTTATTACCATGATTTCATTTTGCTTTGGAGGGTGGGTATATAACATGCATGATGCGTGTGTGTGTGTGTGTGTGTGTGTGTGTGTGTGTGTGTGTGTGTGTGTTTTTGTGTTTATAGGAATCTAAACTGCACTGATCGTATATCAAAGAGAATATGAAGTTTTTTTTTAAAAGCAGACATACATACATACAAACACACGCGTGTGTGTGTGTATATGTATATGTATGTATATGTATGTATATGTATGTATATATATATATATATATATATATATATATATATATACATATATATATATATATATACATATATATATATATATATATATATATATATATATATATATATATACACACATACATACATACATATACATACATATACATACATATATATATATATATATATATATATATATATATATATATATATATATATATATATATATATATATGAAATTTTTATCACACCGTGATTTATATACAATCTTGAAGCTCCAAATGTTGTTTAATATCAAATTCACGCTACATCGGGAATATCCCCAATGGAGAATTATCCCCGAAGGGGAATTTATAAGTGATAAATGGATCAGCTCAGTGGGTAGACCGTCAACTGGAGTTGTTGGAAGGTAATTGTGTCGAGGGATCGAGACCCGGCAGTACCGATCCATTTATCATTTAAAAATTCCCCTTCGGTGATAATTCCCCATCGGGGATATTCCCGAAGTAGCGTGAATTTGATATTAAACAACATTTGTAGCTTCATGGATATATATATATATATATATATATATATATATATATATATATATGTGTGTGTGTGTGTGTGTGTGTATATCTATATATATAGATATATATATATATATATATATATATATATATATATATATATATATATATATATATATATATATATATATATATATATATGTGTGTGTGTGTGTGTGTGTGTGTGTATATCTATATATATAGATATATATATATATATATATATATATATATATATATATATATATATATATATATATATATATATATATATATATATATACATATATATATATATACATATATATATATATATATATATATATATATATATATATATATATATGAAATTTTTATCACACCGTGATTTATATACAATCTTGAAGCTCCAAATGTTGTTTAATATCAAATTCACGCTACATCGGGAATATCCCCGATGGAGAATTATCCCCGAAGGGGAATTTATAAGTGATAAATGGATCAGCTCAGTGGGTAGACCGTCAACTGGAGTTGTTGGAAGGTAATTGTGTCGAGGGATCGAGACCCGGCAGTACCGATCCATTTATCATTTATAAATTCCCCTTCGGTGATAATTCCCCATCGGGGATATTCCCGAAGTAGCGTGAATTTGATATTAAACAACATTTGTAGCTTCATGGATATATATATATATATATATATATATATATATATATATATATATATATATATATATATATATATATATATATATATATATATATATATATCAAGAGAGAGAGAGAGAGAGAGAGAGAGAGAGAGAGAGAGAGCTATAATGGCTACTACATTCTGAAATGATCGATACTCCTACTGACTTCTTATGAGAGAAAGTCAATTAACGAGAATACAAATTACCCTCTTCGTGGAAACACAACTAAGAATACTGTACCAACCTTTAGAAACCACTTACTTGCAACTTGTGACTTTCCGTGATAAACGTGTTTTCACGTAAAATGGAGTTGTAAGGTTTTCTCAGAATATTTGAATACGATTCTGGCTCGAAGTTATATGACGGATAACTTTCGGGAGACAGACTTTTAAGTTTGAGAATTCCAAGGGAGTTTTGCATCCGTGAGTTGAGAGTTGACATTTTTTCGTTTCCAAAACTTTGTTTTTTTTTTATATTTATTTTTCTGAAAATGATTGTGAAAATTAACAAAATGTTTTGTGATATATTTAAAAGTATTATTAATAACTTCAATATGATTCCTCGCCTCATCAACAGGAGGGTAATTTTAAGGGCTAATCTTGGAGCAAGAGCCTGTGCTAGCATGTGGCCCACTGAATCTTAAACGGAGACCCACATACAAGAAGGATTTTTTTTATGTTTCCCTAAAAAATCACTGCGTTTTTCGTTTTCCGTAAAAGAAAACTGTTGTGACGGCTTTGTTTGTCCGTCCGCACTTTATTCTGTCCGCGCTTTTTCTGTCCGCAATTTTTCTGTCCGCCCTCACATCTTAAAAACTACTGAGGATAAAGGGCCTCAGTAGTTTTTATTTTATTTAAGGTTAAAGTTAGCCATAATCGTGCTTCTGGCAACGATACAGGATAGGCCACCACCGATCAGTGGTTAAAGTTTCATGGGCCGCGGCTCATACAGCATTACACCGAGACCACCAAAAGATAGATCTATTTTCGATGGCCTTGATTATACGCTGTAGCGGCTGTACAGCAAACTCGACTGTGCCGAAGTTTCTTAGGTGCATTTTTTTACTTGTTTGATTATCTCGACAGCGCATAAATTACCCGGCAGTTAGTGAAGAGTGGTAGCTTGCATCTAGGAATTAAAGGTCATATTACAAGATTCCTGATTCCAAAAATAAAGTCGAGACGAAGACACTTCCCGTCAGAGGAATGGCAGAATAGTGCTTCATACCTGATTCCAAAAATAAAGTCGAGACGAAGACACTTCCCGTCAGAGGAATGGCAGAATAGTGCTTTCATACCTCTGCTCCTTCGTGGGACAGGGCGCTGGGCTTAACAGTCTTGCCCCTAAATGGCTTTGGTGACAAACAAGTGACTCTAGAAGGAGGAGAGGGCATAAGTTAATATATATATATATATATATATATATATATATATATAGAGAGAGAGAGAGAGAGAGAGAGAGAGAGAGAGAGAGAGAGAGAGAGACAGGCGCAAAGTGCTTTCAAGCTGTAAATCATAATCTTAATTGCTTCTTGAAAGTTTGGTCTCTAGGTCTGTCGCAAATACAATTTCCCTCTGAAAATGCCATCAGTCATTTTTTTTATTTCTCAAGCAACAAACGAACCACACGGTATGATATGCATGCCTTTGGAATGCCATTGCTAAAAGCATTCTGCACTTTGGAGGAATGAACACGTCTATCAAAAATAATTTTCTAAGTGAAAAATCGTCTCTGCTTCAGAGGCGTATTTTTCTCTGAACGAGAAAATAAGAGGAAATGAGTTTGGAAGTATTCGAGGAATATCCAGTTAACTGACATTTTAAAACATTAGTAGATATTAAAACGGATATCGATGCATCTACTAGAACGTAGGCGAGAATGTATCTGGAATTCTCGCTATCAACAAAACAATATGGATTTTATGACAGATGACTATTGATTCACAAATTTCGTTCATAGCAATTCCTTGCATTTAAATATGGTTTTACTAAGACATTTTTTATGATTAAACTTGAAAACTGATATGAATTTCAATCATGTATACGCGTTGTAAAAGGTATTTTACACTTTGTTTAATTCATTTAAATTTTTTCCTAAATATTTCATTTCTGTTATATGATTGAAAAGTGTTTTTTCATTTTTAGTGACGTAACAATTATCATAAAAAATATATTTCCATTCTCCTTATTCAAATTTATTTTGACGTTTTTGAAAGCCTTAAAAGAATCAATGACGTCAATATCAATACTGAGAAGAATTAACTTTGGGTGCTTATTTCTCACTGGTTCCTTTTTCTGTGGCTTATATATTACGATCGGTGAATCAAAGCAACGCTGGGCGTGGTCGTAATGACGTGGGATTACCTTGTTACGCCAGCAAAGTTATCCTAAGATATATTTGTTAAGACACTGAAGGGTAATACCTTGTGAACCATACTCTTGTAGTTTAAATGAGCGTAGATGAAAAGTATTATTATTATTATTATTATTATTATTATTATTATTATAATTATTATTATTATTATTATTATTATTATTATTATTATTATTATTACTGTTATTATTATTATTATTATTATTATTATTATTATTATTATTATTATTATTATTATTATTAAAAATATTTGCTAGGATTGATTCCTATGGAATCTGATCCTCATCAGGAACTAAGCCATTTTCGACCTAAAATAGAGGCAAAACACCAAAAAATAAAATTCTATACTATTAAAAGTACAAATCAAAGGAAAGGTCACACTCGAGAATAAAATATTCGGTTGAGCTATGGCTTAAGTACGTGAATATATACATATAGATTCTAAATCCTTAAATCAGACAATTTTGAACGAGAATCTGCAATTTTAAAACTCCTTATACTTATCTTGCCTGACTGCATCTACTGCAGCGTTCACGGATGGAAGACTGCTGCTTGATTGCTAAGTCTCTACCTGTCCCTGTCACTGATCCCTGCATGCTCTGGCAGTATTTTGTTTTGGAAGCCTTAATGGAACTACCCCAGTACCCCGCTTGGCAGTTGGGGCAAGTATAATAGTAAACACTACCGGAATGCAATAAATCAGGCAGTGTATCTTTGAAAGTTAGTAGGTTTCTTTATTGTAAAATTATTATTATTATTATTATTATTATTATTATTATTATTATTATTATTATTATTATTCCAAAATATTATTATTATTATTATTATTATTATTATTATTATTATTATTATTATTATTATTATTATTATTATTATTATTATTAGTATTATTATTATTATCTAAAGTATATCTTTTTAAAAACCTGAAGGATAACAACTTTCGAGCCACCCTGTTCTAGTTAAAAGGGATATTGATGAAAACTATTATTATTATTAATTATTATTATTATTATTATTATTATTATTATTATTATATATTATTATTATTTATCATCATCAAAAAATCCTCTCCAAGCAAGAAGAGATGAAAAATCGATTTCCTATCGGGGAGGAGGAGAAGACTTTAATCTCGACTAAGAGAGAGGGAAAATAGCAACGGAAATATTGAAGTAATCTCCCGGCGAGTCCCGGGATAAAAGGTCTTGTTCCTCTCTCCCTAATATTAATTTTCGCAAACAAAAATTCGGCATTGATTTACGATACGGAGTTCTATGCCCCTGGGCAGGTGCGCTGGGTTTCACTCGGGAAGCAGTATTGAGTTGTGCTTACATCTCACTGCGGAATTCCGGTTTCGTCACTCGTGCATAAATATTTGGACCACGTAAGGGGTAATGCAGGCAGTGTACTTCTCGTGGTGTACTGTAGGTGATTCTAAAGGGCTTTTGCAGCTTCCCTTCGGCTCCTAGCTGCATAAACTTTTTAACCTTTACCTAAATTCCAAGCTTTTTTCTTTCTTCAGTCTGGCTGTCCAACGCCTCTAACTGTTACTTCTTAGTGCAACTGTGGATTTTTTTTCCCCAGATTTTCTGGATCTCTTCATCTTGCTGTCCAGCCCCTTATAACTTCCTCTTCTCACTGTCTTAATCGCTGAATGGCCGGATGTGCCCTAGTGCTTGTCCTAAATTTCTAAAACCAAATAAATATTTGGAATCAGTTCTTACGGAATGCTTTAGGAACGAGAGCCTTATGCTCTGGCATAAGGCCTGCTTAATCTTCAGCATTGTATCCCATATGATTTGTAAAATATCAAACGTTTTCAGGAAAACGTTTGATAAATCTGAAGTCTTAGAGTCAAAGCTCCCACTGGTAAGTGAACTTAACATTTTTATTATTATTTTTAGGATAATCACAATATTTTGGTTTGATGGGGAATTGTCTATCCAGTTTTTTTTTTGTGGGGGATTGCCTTCCCAGATTTTTTGTGGGGGGATCGCCTCCCCACTTTGGTTTGTGGGGATTGCCTCGCCATTTTTTTGTGCGGGGGTTGCCTCCCCAATTCTTTTGCGTGGGCATTGCCTCCCCAGTTTTTTGTGGGGGATTGCCGCCCCAGTTTTTTTCTGGGGGATGGTCTCCACTCTTTGGTGTGAGGGGGATCGCCTCCCCAGTTTTTTTTGTGGGGGATTGCTACCCCAGTTTTTTTCTGGGGGATCGCCTCCACACTTTGGTGTGTACGGGATCGCATCCCCATTTTTTTTGTGGGGGATTGTCTCCCTAGTTTTTTTCTGGGGGATTGCCCCCCCCACTTTGGTGTGTGGGGGATCACCTCCCCAGTTCTTTTTGTGGGGGATCGCTTCCGCAGTTTTTTTTTTTGTAGGGGATCGTCCTCCCCACTTTGGCTTTTGGGTGATCGCCTCCCTAGTTTTTTTGTGGGGGATTACCTCCCCAGTTTTTTATGTGGTGATTACCTCATCATTTTTTTGTGGGTATTGCCTCCCCACTTTGGCTTTTTGGGTGATCGCCTCCCCAGTTTTTTTTTTTGTGGGGGATCGAATCCCCCACTTTCGCTTTTGGATGATCGCCTCCCAAGTTTTTTTTTCTGGGGGATCGCCCTACCAAACTTTAGTCTGTCGGGGATCACCTCCCCAGCTTCTTTTTGTGGGGGATCTCTTCCCCCCATTTTGGCTTTGTGGGGAATCGCCCCCCAATTTTTATTTTTGTGGGGATCGCCTCCCCACTTTGGCTTGTGGGGATTCACATCCCCATTTAGTTTCGATGGGATCGCCTCCTAACCTTTTCTTTAATTTTTGCGGTATTTAAATTGTTTTCTTTGCGGGATTTGTTTTATTTTTGTTTATTTTTGGGGATTCTTTAATTTCATATTAATTTTGGGAGATTTTCTAGTATTTTGAAGGGTCGGATGCATTAACTTGCGGGTTTTTACGCCACGCCAGAGGTTAACTTTTTCTTTTTTTTTTTTATTCTCGAGGTTTTCCATTTGTTCATTATATGGGATTTTGTAATTTTTTTTTTTTATTTTGGGGGGATTCTTTTAAAAACTTTATTGTTATTATATTTAGATTTTCTAATATTTTGGGGTGGTTACAGGGATCAACTTGCGGGTTTTTCCTAGTCTTCATATTTCATTCATATCCCTTTTACAACCACTTGCTAAGACTGTATATATTTTCTTTCATTAAACTCCTCAGTATTGTAGCATTCCTAATCCTTTCAGGAGGGAACACTTGAGGAATCGTCACCATCACTTGAGGAATCGTCGTCACTTGACTAATCAGAGTCTTCCTTTGTGTTTCCATTTTTAGGTCTTGCGAACTGATACACCATTGGCCACTTAAAAACGTCCTCTTCTGAACCGTTATCAGTCTTCGTCTCCATCTCCAAGTCTACGTTTTTATACTTAAGAAAACGCAGATCCTTCTCCAAACTGCTGATTGTCTTTTCACATGCTTCTAGTTCTCTTCTAAGGCTGCTTATGTCCTTGGAAATATTTCCACCCTGAAGATCTCTGAACTCTACCATTAGATCTCTTAACTGCCCTTGCAATTCTGTTTCAATTTCCTCATTTTCTTTAACTAAATTGTGGACCGTCTCCTCCAAACGGCTAATAGTCTTTACCAGTTTCATGTTTTCTATAATGAGCTGGTCAATCTTCACATCCTTTTCCAGATTTTCCTCTTGAAGGTTAGTCAACTCTTGCTTGAGGTCACTGACTTCAGTTTTAATTTTTTCATATTGTGTTACTAAGTCCTGGACCTCTTTTTCCAAATCGCTAATCGTCTCTTCACATTCAATTT
>JANJGK010000036.1:33249736-33257236 GCA_039081455.1 Macrobrachium rosenbergii
AGGTTTTTTTTCCGGGATATCCATCAACCCTTTTTCAACTTATGATCGAGGCATCTTGAACATCCTTTTCACCCTCTCGAGTCCCTTATTAAATTGATGAGATCTTCTTGAGAGATCCTGCGTGCTTAGAAAGGATTTAAAAAGCCCCTACTTGCTTTTAAGGATTCTAGATCATGCGTGCTTTGAAGGATTTTGCTTGCTTTGAAGGATTTTATCTACTTGCTTTTAAGGATTCCATGAGACCATGCGTGCTTTGAAGGATTTTGAAGATCTTGCATGCATTCGGGGATTTTTAGAAATCCTGCTTGCTTTGAAGGGTTTTAAGAAATCCTAGACTCTTTTCAAGGTTCTAAGAGACCCTGCGTGCTTTGAAGGATTTTGAGAGATCCAGCATTCTTTGGAGGATTTCAAGAGATCCTACTTGCTTTTAAGGATTCTAAGAGACCATGCGTGCTTTGAAGGATTTTAAAGATCCTGCCTACATTGAAGGGTTTAAGAGGTCCTGCATATTCTGAACGATCTTGAGAGATCCTACATACTCTGAACGATTTTGATATCCTGAATAATTTTAAAGGATATTGTCACAAACGAAATCATATACTGCATTGTAGCTAATGATTCTCGGGCTATGTATTAAATACCAGCGAGTTTTACCTAACTAGAACGCTTGGCAGCAAGCCTAGCGTTCTAGTTAGGTAAAAAATAAAAAGCCTTAGGAACAGTGGCACTCAGGTTTCAACATCTTTTGTGACTTGTATGGGTCAGTTAGTGGCACCCTTGCCTTCCAACTGAAAGACCTAGGTTCGATCCTGATACGAGTCAGAAATTCATTTCTGTTCCACGTGTAATTGTGTGTTGATTATTACTTCTATATGTATACACAAACACACGTACACACACACACGCACACATACACATATATATACTGTATATGTGTCTGTGTGTGTTGTGTGTGTGCGTTTGTATGTGTCTGAGAGTTTAATTGTGTACAAGCGCTTATACAAGCGTAAGCACATTTAAGCACATATGCACATAAGTTTTTGTCACTATAGATTAAATCTAAGTATTATAATATGAGAGAGAGAGAGAGAGAGAGAGAGAGAGGAGAGAGAGAGAGAGAGAGGAGAGAGAGAGAGAGAGAGAGGAGCGTAATACGGAATACGGGCTTCTTAAAGGGAAGGACACCGTATCCCCAGTTATGAAAAATGGATGGCGTATCCTGTATCTTTCTAAGCTTGGAACATCCCTGCATTGTCCAAGTCATCGAAATTGATGGGAGACTGAAAATCTTCACAGATAGCCTTTGGATTCGTCGTTCAGGGAAGGTTTTCATCGACAATATTCCAATATGGTTTTGAGCATCGCTATGTTAAAGTCAAATCTCTCTCTCTCTCTCTCTCTCTCTCTCTCTCTCTCTCTCTCTCTCTCTCTCTCTCTCTCTCTCTCTCTCTTCTGTACCCTTTTTCCCTCTTCTACACCCCTTGTACCTGCAATGCTCTATTGCAGTGGAATAATATACTGTTGCTCCTTGTACATGCAATATTCTCATAGCTTAAGTTGCAGGTGTTACGAATTACCAGGGATAGACCCCCCACCCCCACCCACGCAATCCCACTAAAGGGTAGCCCCTTCCAACCTTAGTCAGATAAAAAATAATGTATTTGCGACAGTTACTATGCACCAGAATTATGACCAAGTTTGAACTTAATGCCTTGGAAATTATGAGAGTGGATATAACTTCTAAAAGACAATTTGTTTGGTTATATATAATTACAGGTACTCACTCGACTCTTCAGTAGCATTATTAGGGTACTTAAGGGAATGTTACCGCTCTCTCTCTCCTCTCTCTCTCTCTCTCTCTCTCTCTCTCTCTCTCTCTCTCTCTCTCTCTCTCTCTCTCTGTTGCAAACAAGCACTCAAGCGTGACTAAATACTTCAAAAGCAAAAGCATGCAAAATGGTTACCCACTGTCATTCGTACACGGTATTGTATGGCACATGATAGCTACAGGTTTTATTCAGGTACCGAATTTAGTTTTTGTGTCTTTCTTTTTAGAGAAAAGTAAGTTTGTAAAAAAAAGTATATATTTGCTGATAATTTCATTCGGTCAAAACTTTAAAAGAGCATAATAATAATAATAATAATAATAATAATAATAATAATAATAATAATAATAATAATAATAATAATAATAATAATGCTAAGAAATTCACAATATAGTGGTAAAGGGTTATACAATAAAAATCCACAATTATATAAATAAATTGCACTATGCAAAAGATAAAACAATTTATTCATATAAATGTGTATTGTTATCTCACAATAATAATAATAATAATTATTATTATTATTATTATTATTATTATTATTATTATTATTATTATTATTATTATTATTAAAACTCGAAAATCAGGAAGCATGTGAATGCCCAAGATAAAATTCAATATTTCTGTTTATTTTCGTGAAGATGCAAAGTCAACAGCGAATCAAATAATACGCGGGATGCACAGATCAACTGGGATTCGCATTTTTCTCGTTCCTCGTATTCTTTTTGATATCAGCGAGAGAGAGAGAGAGAGAGAGAGAGAGAGAGAGAGAGAGAGAGAGAGAGAGAGAGAGAGAGAGAGAGAGAGAGAGAGAGAGCGAAAAAGCAATTCTCTCAGAATCGTAAGTAAATTGCCTCTCAGGCGGAATGAGAAGTTAGGGAACTGCTGCGCTTTCGTGGCTCAACTGAGTTTGAAATGTTTGCAAAGAATATTCATATAAAAATCTCTCTCTCTCCTCTCTCTCTCTCTCTCTCACTCTCTCTCTCTCTCTCTCCTCTCTCTCTCTCTCTCTTCTTAGTGTAAAAGGTAGTGTATCGATGCTTTCTTTAAACCATGGTAGGATCGAAGCTTCTAGAACCTTTGCCCGGTTTCAGTCGGATTTGGAGGTGTGCGTCAGTTTGGGGACAATATATATATATATATATATATATATATATATATATATATATATAATATATATATATATATATATATATATATATATATATATATACAGAGAGAGAGAGAATAGAAATTATTATTATTATTATTATTATTATTATTATTATTATTATTATTATTATTATTACATGTAGGCCTCAAAAGAATTCTGAAAAATGCTACCCTTATTAAACAGTGCGTGTCATTTTCATCTGACCTATTAACACCTTCCTGCCTTATCTCTTCTTTGGCACTGGTTAGGTCTGGCCACAACTGATCAATATTCTCCCGAGGAGTAGCATGAGAACATTATAGGGACTACGCCTTAAAAGACTCAAGGAATCTCTGATTTCTGATTAAACACGGTTTTAACTGCAGTGGAGAATCGCTGGCGTATCATATTTTACATCATGTGAGCGTATTATTATCATTGTAAATTTTCTGCTGCTCTCCAGTACTGTCTATGACTCGAGTTTTGCAAGCTCTTAACTATAGCAGTTTACTGAATAATTTGCATTTTGTAGAATGCTGATTTGGTTGGCTGTTCTCAATCATTTAGGTCATACAGGGGATGGTATTAGAAAAAATTGCTATTCATAACTTTTTTTTTATTTTCTTAACGATATGTTAATTATAACAATATTTGATTCATGCAGTTAGATGACATGATTTTACCACAGTGTAATCTCAAAAAGTTAAAATCACTTTCAAACAGAAGTGACTTCTTATATTCATAGCCTTGCACACCTAAACCATGCATAATGGCAGGAATAAAGAATAGATAAGTAAAAAGACTGAGACAAAATCCTAAACGAGTAACAGACCAGAGTCTTGAATCATTGATTGTTACGGATCCGTGAAACTGGAGCAAAAACTTAGTTCCAACTTTTGGAAGTGTCCCTGAAATATTCAGTTCGAGTGATTATCGATTCCCTAGTAGTAAACGAAAAAAGAGTAAATGAAAAAGACGTTGCGTAGCCTCCACAGGAGAGGGGGGCAGAAGAGATAATAAACCAAAAGAAATTGAAACATTACCGTTAGTATTCTCATTTATGATTTATCAGATCAGTTCAGATTACAAAGAATATATACCAAACGTTTTATCTCCTCCTCTATCTGCCGAGTTTAGTTCATATTATTAAGTTATTGTTGTGGTTAATAATTTATTGTCATTCTGACTCATCAAAGTGATCTACTTATCAAGAATACATGTATTAAGGATTTACTATTGTTAAACAATTATCTGAAAGGAAGGCAATGATTATTTTGAAAATCAGTTACCTTTCTTTTTTTTTTATTTCCAATATTTCTTTGCATAATGAGAATTTCTACAAGATAATATTCTATACCATTCCGAGAAAATAATGACATGATTGAAGAAACACCGATCTTTTACATATTAGCTTTACGTGATTTCATCTTAAACTTAGATGTATTACAATGAAACAGGAAGACCAATCTTAAATCACTTTTAAATCGTTTTTAAAAAGCAGTAACGTATTACAGACTTAGGATCCAGACACTCAGTTTAATTACACTTTTGAAAATGTTTCTTGGAACACCTACACTTTAAGGAGTCGACTTGATTATGCTAGTAGGTTTCGGCCAGTGAGCGAAAGGCCAGGAATTCGTTTTCGTGAGAATTTCGCCTCTTTTGATAGAATTCGACTTTATTCAAAGTTTTCAAAGTTGCTTGGTGTATGGTGAAATCTTAAGATATAGGGAATAAATCATGATAATACAAATCTTACAGGGTCTCGGAATTGTTATGTATTTAGTTGTCTTTATTGTGATGTTAATAATATCTGCAAGAACTTAAAACCAAACCTAATGGGGAAAGTTTTGTTTACTTCTTTGGCTTAACAAAACAACCACTTTTACCACTATTATTTATTGTTTTAATTTTGTGAATGGATGTATTTTACTCCCCCAAGCTTAATGCATTGTTTACGTTAACAGTGATGCTACAACTCTCGTCCATACACAACCATCTGCGTTTGGAATATCACTAATAACGGAAAATCATCGGTCTTATAATTGAAAAAAGACTGGCAGGTAACTACCGCCGTTATTCCAAGCCTTAATAGAGATCATGTTGGCCAGAACGCATTCGTTAACTTTTATGAGACATTTAATATCAGGTTGCTGATATAAACCACGATATATTCTCCTTTGTATCTATTAGGAAGCCTCATTTGAGGCCCAGGACTTGATAAGAAAGTTTCGCTAGTAATTTATTGCAAGAGATTTTTGAGGTCGTAGAAGATAAAGGCTGGGAAATGATTCATATACGTGGTTGTTTTAGAACGTTAATTGACACGCTCTCTCTCTCTCTCTCTCTCTCTCTCTCTCTCTCTCTCTCTCTCTCTCTCCTCTCTCTCTCTCTCTCTCTACGCTTGCATGTGTGCTTTTGTGAAAGTGTCTTCACGATTGTGAGTATCCAAAATTTATTTATCACGCCTTTACTAATATAAAATCACCGAAAACGGAAGTAAAAATTGAACAAAAACCTACCGCACTTCTCTCTCTCTCTCTCTCTCTCTCTCTCTCTCTCTCTCTCTCTCTCTCTCTCTCTCTCTCTCTCTCTCTCTCACGCACGCACCGCACGACAGGGGATCAATATGGCCAAAAGCACATTTCAAGATGCCTGAGAGATTGTTCCCATTCACCCAAGACTTGTTCTTTTGTCCCAAGAGAATTTTCTCCTCCCAAGAGGTTCTCCACCTCCATAAAATATATGAATTGCAAAACCAATGTTCGTTGAAATATGATTCCGATCTGAATACGCTTTCTATATCGGTCGAGGAGGGATTTTATCCCACGGGAATATTTCGGATCTATTTTAATGGGGGAGCGATAATTTCGGTGCGAAATATTATGAGACCAAGGTATATGTTTTTTTTTTTATTTGAAATCACATAAAGTTATTATATATATATATATATATATATATATATATATATATATATATATATATATATATATATATATATAGATATATATATATATATATATGTATGTATACATATATGTATATATATATATATATATATATATATATATATATATATATATATATATATATAATATATATATATATATATATATCTATATATATATATATATATATATATATATACATACATATATATAAAACTTTAGGTAGTTTCAAATAAAAAAAAAATCACTATCATTTCATTCTTCCAACTGACGAGTTGTAAATGAACTTAGCAGTGGAAAAAACTTCCACAATATTAGCAAGTTCCTTTACCTACATAAAAGTCTCCTAAGCAACACGTTGAACCCACTTTACGCAGTAAACCGTGGACACTTATCTTAATAATTCTGAATTACACATTATTTTTTATTTTCACCAACCTGTTGCCCTTCATATTATTTTCTAGACACAACACCATTTTTCGCTTGCCACTTCTACTTATCTTCCTAATTCCTACCATTTTAATTCTTTCCCGGCACATACGCTGTATCTATTGTTCATATCAGCGGCTTCTTCCAGTATTTTCCATTGGCTTCCAGTACCGATACTTTACTTCCAAAAGGGAAAGATGACTCAGCAATATTTCCATATTCGCCACCATAGCTTCTGTAGAATGTCCAAGACTTGTCAGATTTCCTCTCTGATGATTATACAAATCAACCGCTCCCTAATTTATACTTATCGTTACGCATTCCTGGTGTTTATTCTTCCTCAGAACTTAATTTTCACCTTCTCATAACTTCCTGTTTCTCTATCACTACTTTCTGCAGTGTTTATCACTATTCAGCGAACCATAATTCACATTATTCCTAGACTGGGACTTGACATAAAATGTCCTCTTGACTGTCTTCCAATTCAGATAATTAAGAAGATTGTTCACCGATAAACAGTACTTCCAGAGCACTTGAGGAAGTCGTCGCTCAATGGCAAAAAGGAGCTTCGTTCAAATTCACAAAAGTCGAGTGATCATTAAAGCTATAGATGAGGAGAGCTAATGAAGTCTCAGATTTCGCTGCGCACTTCAACATAATTAATCAACGGCCCTTGTCAGCCTGCGAGTACTTCTTCTTTCAGCCGTAAACCCAGTACACGGAATACACACAGCAAGAGAGCGTTCGATGAATACATGAGTATTTGCTTTAGAAAATGTTTTTTTTTTATTTTTATATATATTTTTTTTGGAGGGTGAATTTGTGACTCGCTTCCGCAAATACATATTGATTGATTGCTTCAGCTAAGGACACAATAGATACGAAAGGTTCATACGAGAGAGAGAGAGAGAGAGAGAGAGAGAGAGAGAGAGAGAGAGAGAGAGAGAGAGAGAGAGAGTCTCATGAGGAATCCGTATACTTTAACGCTAACCTGTATAAGCAGGTATTATTTTATTTATATAAAGAACTTATATATATATATATATATATATATATATATATATATATATATATATATATATATATATGTGTGTGTGTGTGTGTGTGTGTGTGTGTGTGTGTGTGTGTGTATGTGAGAATATTATCCTCGTCGACAATGACATTT
>JANJGK010000036.1:33262236-33267236 GCA_039081455.1 Macrobrachium rosenbergii
AATTAAATCCAGCACTAGTAAATTCAACACAAGTCTAAAGAACACGATGTGGTGAGGTCTGATACCTAATTTATTAAGGACCGTTTTTTAATCTTTAAACTGATTTGTAATCAGAGAACATTACTTAATTTTTAAGGGATTTATAATAAGAGAATATTACTAAATTTACAACACTGAATTTTTAAAGGATTTATGATTAGAGAACATTACTAAAATTTTGAAGGGATTTATAATTAGAGAATATTACTAAATTTACAACATTTTTTAAAGGGATTTATAATAAGAGAACATTACTAAATTTTTAAAGGGATTTATAATAAGAACATTACTACATTTTAAAGGGATTTATAATCAGAGAACATTACTACATTTTTAAAGGGATTTATAATTAGGGATCATTACCAAATATTTAAAGGGATTTATGATAAGAGAACATTACTGCATTTTTAAAGGGATTTATAATAAGATAACATTACTAAATTTTTAAAGGAATTTATAATAAGAGAACATTACTAAATTTTTAAAGGATTTATAACTAGAGAATATTACTGATTTTAAAGGGATTTATAATTACAGAACATTAATAAATTTTTAAAGGAATTTATAATTAGACAACAATACTGATTTTTAAAAGGATTTATAACTAGAGAACATTACTGAATTTTTAAAGGGGTTTATAATTAGAGAACATTACTAAATTTTTAAAGGGATATATAAATAGACAAAATAACTGTTTTTTTAAAAAGGATTTATAATTAGAAAAACATTACTACATTCTTAAAGGGATTCTGATATGTCAAAATTTTTCTCAGTAATGTTCTTGGTTGTTTCCACAACTTCTCAGGACTTGGAAAATAGTAAAGAAGTTCTTCTTTGGTTTATATTATCTTTATCTTAATTTAGTGATGTTCGTATTATAAATGTAAATATATATTATAAATATGTATGAAATATATATATATATATATATATATATATATATATATATATATATATATATATATATATATATATATATATATATATATATATATATATAATATGACAAACTAAGTTAGGAATGGAATAAATTGAAAAATTAACCTTTCTAGAAATACAAAAGAGTATTTCAGGAACAGTGAATAGGAGGCTCCTTAATATTGCACAGATCGTTACAAAGTTATTCCTGTAGTTACTTACTTTTGTTTATTCGTCAAGTTTTCCAAGGAAAAGTTCTGTTAGTTTTGGAGACCCTGGGGCTGATGAATGTTACATAAAATAAAATGTCAACATTGAAGATGATGGCAGAGGCGTCTCTCTCTCTCTCTCTCTCTCTCTCTCTCTCTCTCTCCTCTCTCTCTCTCGTATATGTATGATTTATAGGTGTATGTATCATATATATATATATATATATATATATATATATATATATATATATATGTGTGTGTGTGTGTGTGTGTGTGTGTGTGTGTGTATATATATACATATATATGTATATATTTATATATATATACATATATAAATATGTGTGTGTGTGTATGTATGAGAATTTGTCACAAATTTTCCACTTAACAATCAAACACATTCAGATATTCAGTCCCAAATAACGCCCCGACACCAACTTCCCTTTGGCATGTAAATCCATCACCCTGGAAAGGGAATCATTTATATATACTCGAGTCATCTGCTTCTCTCTCCTCACTCCCAATATCAATTTCCATCTCGGGGGAGAACCTTTCCTGCCCTATTCCACGCATCGCAATATTTGCCCCGCGTCTCTTTTTCCATTCCTTCGAATCTCGCCCTCTTGCCAAGGATTTCCTCATACCTCTACGCTTAATTAAAGCCTCTAAGGTAATGCTGTCGACCTGCTTCACCTTTCAGTCTCTCCTTCCCGACCAACACTTCGGATTCCTTTTTGGCTGAGTGGTGTCCTGAGGGCTTCGGAGGGAATGCCTGTAATGCGGAGGGAAGCGTTGGGAAAAATAATAGGGAGGTGTGCCAGAGGGTTGGCTAACCCCCACTCCCCTTCCCCCCCAACCAACACCCCTACCCCTCCCCTACACACACACACACACACACACACACACACACACACACACACACACACACACACGACCCAACCCTCACCACACCCCGTAAGTCATCTGGCCTTGTAAGATAGAAATTCCCTCCTGAAAGAGGTTTGAAATTTAAAGGGTATTTTATATTTATTATTAATTGAATTAATACCAAATATAAAATCAATGATAAATATAAAACACTCTTTAAATTTGAAGCCTTTTAAGAATACATATCCCTCCTTTCAAGAACTCATTAACAACAGAAGACTTATTAATGTAAGTCTTCTGCTGTCAGTGAGTTCTTGAAAAGATAGAAATTTTCTTCTCAAAAAGGTTTTAGATTTGAAAATTTTTTTATATTTATTACTGGCTTCATTAATAAGTCATCTGCTGTAAATGAGTTCTTGAGTAGATGGAAATTCTTTCTGATAAGTTTTAAATATAAAGGAGTGTTTTATTATTATTATTATTATTAGATTTAGTGATTAAATGTGTTATTGTAAGCGAATTCTTGCATTAAATAGATGTAATAATTACAAGGTTGGCATTGGCCGTGGCTAAAATTTAAGTGAATAAGAGACAGTGTGTCGTTTTTTAGCAAAAATTTAATACTGCTAATTTCGCCAGGAGTTTTGCCTTGACTATAACCAAAATATGGAATGGTCTGCCTAAAGCAGTTGCGGAATCTCTGATCTCCAGATATTGAAGCGAGGAGCAAATTCATTCCTGCTCTCTGCTGCTGTTGGCGTCTCCTGAATTTCGCGTGTATCGGTTTTATTTCATATCCTTTCGTATTTATTTATTTATCACCTTTTCCAGTAATTGGTTACTCTTTGCAAGCTGATTTGCAACCCTCTTGGGCTTAGAGTCAGTATGACTCTGTCCATAAGGGTTTTCTCAGCTGAGGACTTGAAGAGAAAAATAATTCAAAGAAATAGAACAACATTGCCCAGCCAGAACCAATAGAAAAATAAAATAATAAAAATTGAAATAGAATAAATAAATGAAAGAATAAATGAATAGACAGTTACTCTTCAGCTTTGCACAGTCGTTACGGAGTAAAAAATATATATATATAGATTTTCACACTCCGCTTGAAACAAATCAAGCCTCCATCACCTGAAATCGCCAAGGACAACAGCATTAACGACAAATAAAGATTAAGTCTTCCGGGCTCTCTCTCTCTCTCTCTCTCTTCTCTCTCTCTCTCTCTCTCTCTCTCTCTCTCTCTCTCTCTCTCTCTCTCTCTGTGAGCCTTTACAAAAACACTCGGCTATTAACCCCATCGCTAGCTATTGTGATTCCGGTAATGTTATTGGAGATGAAAGTGTGTTATTCGACGCAATTTTTGGGCCGTTGCTTTAAAGTTGCTAAATCCCAAAGCGGCGATTTGCCTAGTTTGCGATTTCCATCCATTAACCGGTCCAGGATTAGGCGCAGCTCCCTGGAGACCATCGATGCAAGCGTGTCCCTGCAAAACAAGCTCCAGAAAAGTTTCATGGTGGTGGGGGGGGCGGCGCACCAATTTTCACATTATACATATATATATATATATATATATATATATATATATATATATATATATATATATAATATTAATTCTCTAACGATATTTTAAATTTTTTCCATTTTTAAATTTATTTATGCTATTATTATCTAAATCTTCAATATTATTATTTTATCATAATTTTTCATGGGGGGGGGGGCCACGTGCCCAGGTGCCCCCCCCCTCCCCACTCCCCCGCCCGGATCCGCTAGTGCCCCATGGAGTTGGAGGGTAAGAAGCGTTGCCTTCAGTGCACCTCCCGTGGCGCACTTTATGCGTGACTAAACCGTGTGTAAAACCGACAAGTTGGGGAATAGATGTATTTAAAGAAATCCACATGCGATTTCCAGTGTGGAGACAATTGAGGAAAGGATGGATAGATTTAAAGAAAGAACAGATATATTTAAAGAAAGAATAGATATATTTAAAGAAATCCAGGCACAGTTTCCAGGCGTCATGCTCCAAACTGTATCTGATAATTCCTGGATCTCTTCATCTTGCTGTCCACCCCCCTCCAACTACCCTCTTTTTTCTTTTTAATGTCGTAAGCGCTGGATGGCCTAATGTGCCTCTGATATTATTATTATTATTATTATTATTATTATTATTATTATTATTATTATTATTATTATTATTATTATTATTATTATTGATGTATGTGTTTTTTATGTCTCTGCTGATGTTGGAGAAATAAAGTTCACAACTTTATAACTGAAAACAACGCCCAAAAAAATTAATTTTACACAGTTATTGCCTTTCGAGAACCAAGCTAGCTGCAAAATTTCTATTATATCAAAAATTATACAAGTCATGCTCTCATCCGTCCATGATTCGAGTATTCGTGATATTGCGAAGACATTTTGCATGATCAACATACTCTTTTTTTAAATTCCAAGCGTTTTTGATAGGGAAGTCTTTGAAAATGATTTGTAAGCCAGTCATCCACTTAGTACAGTTACATAGACAAATATTGTATGTGTGTGTGTGTGTATGTGTTCATGTGTTCATGTGTTTGTGTGTGTGTGGTGAAAAGTTATTTGTAAATAACTGAGAAAATAAAAGAACTTGGAACACGCCTACTAGGAAAGTTTGACACATTCCAGAAAAAAATATATATGTTAGAATATGAATTGCGTTGGTTTTGATTCGAAAAACTCTGCAAGTCATTTCCAAAATTTTACTTATTCAGACAAATTAAAAATTCTGAGTCGGAAATGAATTTGGCTTTTTTCTGCTTTCTATGTGCTCATGAATTATTCACGGTTCCTTTTGCACGGTCGAAATGTAATCATGGACAGAAAAATAGATTGAAAACGCTTTTAGGGATTTTGAAAAGATTTTGGAAGAGAGGAATTCTTGTATAAAGCCTTGGGGTAATTCCGATGACAAGAGCATAAGAATATAAGAACTAT
>JANJGK010000036.1:33300767-33305444 GCA_039081455.1 Macrobrachium rosenbergii
AGGAGTATATACCCTTACAATACCTTCACAAATGGATGATAAATATTCAGTGTAGCTCACTCTCTCTTTGCCCTATCCAATATGAGGTCATAGATGGACAAGATATCTCGGAATTCGAGTCCGTAATGTCAATATCACACATGTGTCCTACAGCCTGGGGAAAAAAATAGGCAACTCCATTTTCAATTTAGATCCGTCAACGATGCGAACTCACGTTGTCCCAGCCCCTTTGTGTAGACCTTTGTGTGTGTGTGTGTGTGTGTGTGTGTGAACAGAACACAATTCAGTTAGGGTGAAAGAATACGAAATGGAAACGAAACTCAATAAACATTCGGTAAATAACAGGAGATAGGGAGGACATAAAATTCAATTCGTTTATTGGCGTGGCGCAAAAGTGATATGTATTACGTTTGTTAGCGGTTCTGTTCGTGGAAATATGTATGGAGTGCTTTTGAAATTAATAAAACTTATCATTTTTTTTTTAACTGCGTATTTTGAATCGAAGCTCTTATGCTGAAGTCCAGTTATTTTTAGCCGAATGAACTAAGTATTGAGGCAGTAAGCTTTCAAGACTAGTATATTTTACCTAAACAGAGCAGAATGTTTTTCGAGCACGCGTATGTTCTGTATTAAATTCTTTTAGAAAAATTTTAAAAGTTGATGATATTTTTTTTCCCTATAAGCATAGAATGACAGTCAGCATTCACAAACAGTTATCGGAACGACAGAAAGGGATTTGATGATGAGAAGGCAAGATAATGTATGCAAACATGTAGCGGAATTTCCTTCCCGTATACGACGGGATTTTATGTAAGTATACGAAGATACTGATAATCTCTGGATAGTTTCAGGCGCAGCTGAATCATCCTTGCCTCGGAAAGTGAAGGACGAATGAGCAGTAAGAGGTGGCTCGTCGTTCTTTGAAACCAAACCATTTCGTGAAAAAAAAATGAAACAAGTTAAAAATGCGCCGAAGTTTCTTCGGCGTAATCGAGTTTTCTGTACAGCGTATAATCAATGCCACCGAAAATAGATCTATCTTTCGGTGGTTTCGGTATAATGCTGCATGAGCCGCGGCCCATGGATCTTTAACCACTGCCCCGGTGGTGGCCCATCCTATATCGTTGCCAGAAGCACGATTATGGCTAACTTTAACCTTAAATGAAATCAAAACTACTGAGGCTAGAGGGGCTGCAATTTGGTATGTTTGACGATTGGAGGGTGGATGATTAACTTACCAGTTTGCAGCCCTCTAACCTCAGTAGTTTTTCAAGATCTGAGATCGGACAGAAAAAGTGCGGACAGAAAAAAGTGCGGACAGAATAAAATGTGCGGACAGAATAAAGTGCGGACAGAAAAAAGTGCGGACAGAAAAAAGTGCGGACAGAAAAAGCGCGGACAGATAAAAGTGCGGACAGAAAAAAGCGCGGACAGAATAAAGTGCGGACAGAAAAAGCGCGGACAGAAAAAAGTGCGGACAGAAAAATCGCGGACAGAAAAAAGTGCGGACAGAAAAGTGCGGACAGAAAAAAGTACGGACAGAAAAAAGTGCGGACAGAAAACGTGCGGACAGAATAAAGTGCGGCCGGACAGACAAAGCCATCTCAATAGTTTTCTTTTACGGAAACTAAAAACCGTAATAAAACTCCTTTAAAAGGTAAACCAGTCGCAGCTGAAGGAAATACGAAATATTTGTTCTGAATACGAGAAAGTATTTTTGAGGAACGAGAGTGGATTGCGTCCTGGGGGTTTCTTTCAATAAGGAAAGGAACATAAACACTCGAGACTCCGGCAGGAAACTTCAGAGGCGCCAAGTCCCTGAAGATAAGATTTTCTCGAGGCTTCCTCAAGGCGTTTACTCACACTTATTGACAACTGAACCATCTACTATGGGTAATCAGCGCTGGAGTGGTCTAGGGATCATTTTTTATTGTCTTTAACTATTCGAACGGTTGGTTTTAGTTTCCCGTAAAAGAAAACTGTTGTGCCGGCTTTGTCTGTCCGTCCGCACTTTTTCTGTCCGCCTTCAGATCTTGAAAACTACTGAGGCTAGAGGGCTGCAAATTGGTATGTTGATCATCCACCCTCCAATCATCAAACATACCAAATTGAAGTCCTCTAGCCTCTGTAGTTATTATTTAATTTAAGGTTAAAGTTAGCCATAATCGTGCGTCTGGAAACGATATAGGACAGGCCACCACCGGGCCGTGGATAAAGGTTCGTGAACAGCTACTCATACAGCATTATACCGCGACCACCGAGAGATAGATCTATTTTCGGTGGCCTTGATTATACGCTGTACAGAAAACTCTATAAAGAAAATAATTTCCATCTTTCTTCAGTAATCATTCACGTCACTGTATTATGAGTTGAGATATGAAGTGTAAATAATCACTGCCTGCGCGATCTAAGAGAAATTATTATGAAAAGGTTACAATGCCCAGACTTTCATCTCAGAAAAGTTATGGTCAGTAATACGCGAGCGGTTTCATGAGATTCAGAGCTCTAGATTTTTTTCTCTCCATGAAGAAAATGAAGGGGACGGTACATGGATAATCACTGGGTCGGTTTTTTTTAAAGCTTTTGAATTCTATGTTTGTGACTCGTTTCTAGGATTCTATATTTTCATTTATTTAGGAATTTATCTGTTTTCTTATTCATTTATTCCTTTATTTATTTAGTTACTTAGTTAGTTAGTTATTGAGTTATTTGGTTGGGAAGATTCGTGAATGCATTAGTATTTTCAAGTTTGTTTATTATACTTTATATGTTTATTATAGAGTTTCGTTTTTTCTTTATAATCAAAATTGTACAAACTTACTTGTCAAGATCCTGGATTTTCTGCTAGTTTCGAAATAAATGTATAATAATAATAATAATAATAATAATAATAATAATAATAATAATAATAATAATAATCAGTAATTTTATAATAATACTCCAACAACCTCTGTGGATTATCCTAAACGACGCAAACAAGATTCTTCAGCTCCACGTTCCTCGGTACCTAGGTGCTATCTCACGCAATACTTCAGGGAGCAGATTGCGCTGGAAGATATTGCCTTAACGATTGCATTTCATGTCGGGGAACATTTATGTACGGCGGCAGGGAGAAAGGATTTTTCGTGGATACTAAGCCCAGATAAATGATAAATATCGAGCTCTAATCCCGCACCAAAGGACTGGACGCTTCAAGGTGAAGCTTCAAGGTGAAGCCTTATGCAACGCTATGCTTCAGGCTGCTATTTTGGCGTGGGGGGCATAATCATTTGTAATGTATTTATGTTTACGCTCTTGATGGTAAAGCCCATATGGATATACATGTATGTATGTATGTATGTATGTATGTATGTATGTATGTATATATATATATATATATATATATATATATATATATATATATATATATATATATATATATATATATATATATATGCGTGTGTGTTTTTCTGTACTCATCGTAAAACAATAATGGTTCATTTGAATCAATTCAAGTTTGAATCTTATATGGATATTTTAAGTCTAATAATCATGTGGGGGATATATCTCTCGAGTTTCCTATTTTTACAGTATTTCTCGTACTTCCAAGAACCAGTCATTTCAGTCATTGAGCAAAGTTTGGATAATAATTATAAATTGTAACATATCTTGGATTGGCAACAGTCTATCATAATGTGAGATAATTGTATATTGCAAAAATATTATGAAATTTTGATGGCAAAACCCTTTGTTTTAAATCGATTTCACACAACTGGGATCAACACGAGAATAGCCAAAAGGCCCTTATCAAAATATACACGACTGGCCATTTTTCCTTCCATGCAATAAACGTCTTTGAAATAACCAGAATGTTTTGCCTAATTTAGTGTAAATATTTATATTCATTTTTCGCAAATGATTTTATAGAATATTCTGCAGATGACGAGTAATATCGTATTTTATTTCTCCCCTGTAAAATTCAGAAACAGTCCACTCAACTCTCAAATATAAAAATACCCAGGTTTCGGTGAAGGGGGAAATGATAAATGACTGAGTTAATCTACTTCCGAAAGCCTTTCGCTATAAATTCTCATGGTGCATCGCTTTTATCATAAGTGATTGTTACTGTAGGGAGAAATTAAACAGAGGGAGGTATTCACATGGCAGTAGCCGGAAATGTCAGTAGAATGAAACCACAACGTGCAATATATAAAATAAAAAAAAAGGTTAAAAATGCGCCGAAGTTCTTCGGCGCAATCAGGTTTTCAGTACAGCCGCTACAACGTATACTCGAGGCCACCGAAAATAGATTTATCTTTCGGTGGTCTGGGTATAATGAAACTTAAACCACGGCCTGGTGGTGGCCTATCCTATATCGTTGCCAGAAGCACGATTGTGGCTAACTTTAGCATTAAATAAAATAAAAACTACTGATGCTAGAGGGCTGCAATTTGGTATGTTTCATGACTGGAGGGTGGATGATCAACGTACCAATTTGCAGCCCTGTAGCTTCAGTAGGTTTTAAGATCTGAGGGCGGACAGAAAAAGTGCGGACCGACAGACAAAGCCGGCACAGTAGTTTTCTTTTGCAGAAAACTAAAAATGTATTCAGCTTATATGATAGAATTAAACGATCGCAAGTTGTCTGTTATAAGTTATGTTAAGTCTGGGAATTTAAACTGTCAAAAAAATGGAGAT
>JANJGK010000036.1:33305544-33323044 GCA_039081455.1 Macrobrachium rosenbergii
AACGATCATAACATGAAAATATCGTACAATTTACAACACAAATGACATTGTATGTACAGTCAGTTCATGCCTACTGAGTACCGATCGCAGCGGATATTTTTTTTTCTCATTTTTTGTTCTCTGGAAATTGTTATTTTTCATAACATGAACCTTACAAGGTTGTTATCTTTCACATTCATGAAGCACAACATATTATCATTCATTCCTCTGCCTGATATCCGTGCATGAACTAATTATGATAACTCTTAAGAATGAAATCACCTTTTTTTTTTTGCTTATAGCAAAACTAGAAGCTTTTTGTAATGTTCATTCTTGAAGATTATATATTTTTTTCATTTAGTAAGAAACTTAAATTGTTTTTCTGCTTTTCGGTCACAGAGGTTATTTTTCATATAGAGTAATACTCTTTCTATATCTGAAGATATCTGGAGCAATGAGACATCCGTATTCTGATTGAAAAAACACTAATACTTTCTTGATATATAAAAAAAAAATTGAACACCCTCTTAAAAAACTCCAAGTTAACGTGGAAATGGTTTGATTAAGGCTTTCTCTTCGACATTTTTTTTTTTATTTTTCGAAAGGAAAAATAACAATATCATGGCCAACAGAGTTCCCTAGATGCACTTACAAAATCGGATGAGAGATTCTGACGAGAGAAAATAATTAGCATAAACCTGAGAGTTGAATGTGACTATTTCCATTACAATTCTATGCACCAAGATGTGTAACAATAGAGTGAAGCAAGTACCAAGATATTGACTTAAATCATTAGACGACTAGACAAGAAAGTATATGTAGTATATATTCATTATAATATCTGTCCAATAGTTTGGGCTTCGAGACACACATTTCTGAATTCGGCAAGTCAAACCCGCCAAGCCCTGAACGAAATTTAAAAAAAAAAAAAAACTAATAGCTTATCGGACAGTTTCTTCTCCTTTTATTTTTGAGGCTTCGATTCGTTATATTTATTATTTATTATACGTTCCATCCCCTCTACCAAACTCCGTTAGAGCATCTGAGTAAGGAGACACTTTGCTCCGCACTTAAGTGGCAACGTTAGTTCCCATCAATACGAAACGATGTTGGATATGGTTAATAGTAAGTTTTCCCCCCTGACCAAAAAAAAAAAAAAATATATGAACGTCTTCGAAACGCAAAGAAAAACATTGTCGTGGCAGACGACCGCGTCGTCTTGACCTCAGGGTACGTTCAGGTTGGTTTTTTTTTTTTTTTTTTTGGCTGACAAACACAAGTTTTGACTCACTTATCCATCCACTTGAGCCCAGGTACCAGAGAATTCCATCCACGTCCCCTGGAAGCTGGGCTGCCCTTGTGCAACGGAACACTATATTTATATATTTATTCATATATCTATATTTATATGATGATAATAGTCAAACGTGTACTGTACAAAGAGTGTAACTACAAATAGTTATGGCAAGATCACTGTAAAAAAACAGCAATACTCTATGAAGAAGCGTCCGGGGACACGAACGGTCCTAGACTCGACCAGTTAGTTTAACTTCCATTATAAATCTAACTGATTCCGAAAGATGCAGATCTCTTTTCCATAGTTTCTCTCATATAACGGAAAGGAACAATCCTTCGTAACAATTCCAGTTCATGATCACTTTTTGTCAACGGTTTGCTGGACCTCTGCTTTCGAAAGAAAAATAATTGTGTGCATTCCCAGGAATCAAGTTCCCAAAGAAAAATAAATGAAGGCATTCCAAGGAATCACGTTCCCAAAACCAGATGATTGATCATTTTGTTTATCAAAACACCCTTTTGTAAAACTATTATCACGTAACATAGAGATTGTACTGAAATGAAGCAATATTAAGCATGGATACTTACATACTTACATATTTATGTAAGTATTTACATACTTACATAAGACATGACAAATTCTTTTAGAGAATTTACTCTGTTTAACCGTAGTAAATACGAAAATAAAAATAAGATATTTTTAATAACAGATATTTGGAATTAGATAAATAACGATTTATCAAGCGGGAAATAGGAGAACGTAAGAGTGAATTTATCAACACAAACAGTCAACGGAAACAAATGAGCATCGGTTAGCGTCAATCGTCTTCACGTTCTGGAATCACGAGAGGAAGACTCTTCAGTAAGTCTGGAAAGAGTGGAAGTGACACGTAACCACCCTTAAAAATATTTCTTCTTTGGGGCTTTCAAAACATTTTATACGCATTTTCAAGTCAGTATATATACAGTATATATATATATATATATATATATATATATATATATATATATATATATATATATATATATATATACATATATATATACTGTGGTGTCTGAATTGCCCTAGAAATATGGACTAGATTTCCATTTAGTTTATTATATTTTCTTTTCTAGGACACAGAACAGTAAAAAGTACATCTCCTTGATTTCCCTAGAAACGATATTTAGAGATAAACACTCCGTAGGAGCTACAACTTTCCTTGGCTCTTCACCAATATCTAGATTGAATTCCGTAGGGAGGAGTTTGGGGTGGGGTGCTAAAGAGAGAGAGAGAGCAAGGAGTCAACATTGGCCAAACACTATGTACAGGAAAGGAAATCGAAAATAAAATAGATTTGGGGCTGTTAGGAAAGAAACATGCTGCACTTGTTCACCACCTTTTCCAGTCCCCCGTCCTTCGCACAAGCCGTTATTACGAAACGAGCAGTGATTCTCCGGGAGGAAGAGTTGAAACCCAGACGCTGATGTTGAAGGACGTTCAGAGACCCAGAATCTTATCTCCAATATCCAGTCCCCTTTGAAGGACGAGCTCTCCTCTCTGGATGCCCTGCTCGGTAGATCTCTCCGAGGGGGACAATGCCTGACTCTCCCTCCTCGTGTGCCTTCGTGTCCCGGAAGGACCGATCCCTTCCAAGGGCACTTACTACTTGCTGGCTTTCCGTGGCTGGCTGGGCAGACTCGTGAGGGAGAGAGAGGACAGGAGAGCGAATGCTGGGAGGAAAAGTAAAAGCAGACTAAAGGGAAGTTGAGATCGACAAGCCGCGCTGGCGTCGCCGGGGTTCCTCCCGTGCTGCATAGCCGCTGGCTTCTTACCTGCGGAAGGTTGAGAGAAAGAGATTATATGTTTCTGTATTTAGCCAGAGGGATGTTTGGAAGCAATGTATGGGTTGTAAATTCAGTGGGAATTATTAAGGCATGAAAATGTGTTTTGTTTACTTTTACGTTCCCTCGCTCTCTCGTTCTTCTTATGCAAGACATAAAGGAGGCACGCACATATGACCACACATGCACACACACACACACATATATATATATCTATAATATTAATAAAAATATGACATTAGTGATATCTCTTCATACAAAATATTAATATTTCCAAGCAATCATTTCATGGCTCCCACATCCATCTCTCTCTCTCTCTCTCTCTCTCTCTCTCGTCTCTCTCTCTCTCTCTCTCTCTCTCTCTCTCTCTCTCTCTCTCTCTCTCTTTGTCAAGTGTACTCACCAGTGACCACATGGACAGTGATATTAGCCGGTGTTGCCAGATGAGGCTCACAAGTATATGTCCCTGCGTCAGATGCCCTCACTCGAGTGACTACGAGGCTGCTGGAGTAGTTACCGTGTTGCACCTGATGATGGAATTAGATTTTGTATTATAGTGTATATATATATATATATATATATATATATATATATATATATATATATATATATATATATATATATATATATATATATTTATATGTGTGTGTGTGTATATACAGTATATGTATATATACATATATTTATATATATTTATATATATATATATATATATATATATATATATATATATACATATATATATATATATATATATATATATATATATATATATATATATATATGAAATCGTTATACAAAAAATAAGAAGACAGATTTTTATACTCTATCAGCCCTAACTGAAATACAACAAAAAATAATAAAAAAATCACCATTACAGTGTATGTTGTTCAGGCAAAAAATAAAGTATCTGCGGTATAGATTAGTATCGAACTGCCACATAAAAAATAAAAATGAAATATCGAGTATTTGTGTGTACAGTAAATCATATTCTGAGACCGGTCGTCATTTTGTCCTTGTGGAGCAGACGAGAGTCTTCGAAATATTAAGTTTTACGTCAATCTACGTATTCTTTATTATTATCATTACTATTATTCCGAGGATGAAGCCTATTGGGGTCATTGACTTGATCAAATTCATGTTCTCTCAATGAGTGAAACAAAGCAATATGAATTGTGAACCCAATTCGTGTGGAACAAGCCCACCACAGGGGGCCACTGACTTGATGAAATTCATGCTCTCTTAGCGAGTAACATAATTAATAAACGAATGAGTTTAAGTCACCAGGCGTCGTGCAGTGAGTGAAACAAGGCAATATGAATTTCATAAAGAGGAGATCAATGATCAGAAAAGAAAAACTGAAAAATGAAAATAAAAATAGACGAAAAATTGCTTTACCAACAAACGATAACTTCCTCTTCCTTACCTCGAGAGCACGCTGGTTGGCGTAGTTGACCATTGTCGAGTTATGGTACCAGAATATGTACACGGGGGGAGCCGCAGCGTACTTGACGTGGCACTCCAGTGCCAACTTAGAGCCTTCCTCGATGTGCACCTCACTCGGGCCACTCACTTTGGCCTCAGCCTCTGCTCGAGAGAGAAAGAGAAAGAGAGGGTTATGAAAAGGAGTTAACAATATAGACGAAGTATGCATAATCCTGTATAAATTTCAATTTGTATATATTAAAAATGTACAAATAACTCTTTCTTTATTTTTTTGCCACTGAAATATTCAGCTTGAATAAAGTGTGCGTCTAAAAAGTGCACGAAAGAAGACAGAGAGAGAGAGAGAGAGAGAGAGAGGAAAATGAACAGAAGTTAATAATGCTAACAAAATATGCACAAACCAAAGTAAGTTTCAGATAACATCGAAAAAGTACAAGTAACTTCGTCTATTTTCTTATTTTCTGAGGAACCACACAGTTAATGTCACTGACTGATGTTTCACTAATAAGAAATAGAGAGAGAGAGAGAGAGAGAGAGAGAGAGAGAGAGAGAGAGAGAGAGAGAGAGAGAGAGATGAATAGGAATTGATAATATAAACAAATAAATCATTTAAAAACGTATAACTTTTTTGTCTTTGCCATTGAAATATCCTACTAAATAAATTGAATATAAAAAAACGAATTCTTTTATTTTTCATTTTCGTACGTAGAAATTGAAAGATACCTTAGCTTACATTATTTATTAGTGACTGATATTTCATAAATAATATCAAGGTAACCACGACAGACAGAAAGCATGTTTGGATAGAGAATTTCTGAAGGAGAATAACATTAGAAAATATTAATTTTTTTTACTTACGAGTTACTTTGAGGGTGAAATAAAATGTCACAGGGGGGTGGGTGGTGATCTGACACTCGTACTGACCAGCGTCTGACAGTTGGACATCTTTTACCCACAATTCCCACGCCTGTAAGACAATCAGGATTCATTATGGAACGATTAAGTGTGTGGAATATCTATAGAATGAAATGTGATAGGGAAGGCTGTTATATATCTATATCTATATATATATATATATATATATATATATATATATATATATATATATATATATATATGACTGTGAAATATTTTCTGTTATAGCAGAATTCCATCAAATATAAGGGAGCCCATAAAAAAGCCAACATGTGGGAAAATAAAGGCTATATTTCGGAGACCGAACTGTCTCTCTCCTCAGGCAAAAGGTGAATGATTCACTATTTGCCTGAGGAGAGATACAGTTTGGTCTCTGAAATATTGCCTTTATTTTCCACATTTTGGCTTTTTTATGGGCTCCCTTATATGTTATATATATATATATATATATATATATATATATATATATATATATATATATATATATATATATATATATATATATATATATATATAATCCGTCTCTGTTTGAGTAATTCCCTAAATCTCTTACATCACCAACATCAAGCAGTCTGAAAAACATGTGAAAACCCTTATCTAGATATAACAATGCTTCCAATAGTACCCACCTATTAACCTAACAATTAAAATTCATGTTTCTTCATCTACAATCTGTTTCCTCGTGACCTTCAAAACTCATTTACCTTATTCTGGTGAGAATGAGTAGCTGTGAACCTGGGCTCAGCCGCGTAGACCTGTTGGCCCACCGTCAATAGTTGGTCGTCGTCTCTTTTCAACCAGGTGACCTGTTATTGAAAATGATAAATTCGATCAGGAACTAGTAAATAAATACAGTGAATGAATATTAATAATCATAATATTAAATAAATGAAGAAGTTGGTTGGAGCTAGCAGGCTACTTCCATCTAATTGACATCGTCAGATTCACAATGAATTAAAACGAAGAAATACAGTTATTATTATTATTATTATTACTATTCAGAACATGAACCCTATTCTTATGGAAGAAGCCAACAAGGGTCAATGACTTGAAATGCAAGCTTCCAAAAACTAATTGTGTTCAGAGCCATCGTATTTATACAGGACAGGGGCTTCCTGCCAAGTCGTTTTCTCAAATAAATCAGAGAAATGAAAGTCGAGGATTCAATTAATATTGCACTATGACCAAAAAAAAAAAAACTTGGCGTGGATAAAAAATTGGATCCCTTTTATAAGCTGTGAAAAAAGTGAATGAAGTTTCGTGCCCACTTCAGCTGGGTGTTAAAGCACCAAATCCAAAACACTGGAAACCCTGCCTCAGAAAAAAAAAAAAAAAAAAAAGGAAAGGTTCGTTCATTACCATTTCATCGGAGAGGTGGTGCGTGACGCAGCTGAACGTGGCCTCCCCGCCCACTTGGGCCAGGATCTCGGTGTTATTCTGCACCGGAGGGTCGGGGCTCTGTGTATTTAAGGTGAGTGCCTCGGGCCAAATTTCCCCCTCCAGTACGTCCTCGGGCGAGGGAGTGTAGTTGTCAGGAACTTGCTGGTTTGGGTCAACACTCGAGGAGAGCTTTGGGAATTCATCCTCCGCTCTCAGACTCACGCCTGGAAGGAAGCAGGGATCGTATATGGTTTCTTGGAAGGAATGGAGACGTGTTTTATATGCCTAGGCTGTTCCCGAAGCTTATGAAACCTGTGTTTGTAGAGGTGTTGTGCTTTTCGGTAGAGATTCTTTTTGGCGAATCAGAATTGGACGAAAACTCTGTACACCCTCAAGTGAAACTTACAAGGGAAAATACTAATATTCTATTTTTGTTTTTTTATCCAGTTATATTGTAGATAGTATTTAATTTCCTGTTTTCACGTAATCTAATACATCATAGCCCGATTGGAATGCTAATATAAACGGAAATAAAAACAAGATAATATCAAAATGGAGTTTTCACGCTATACCTAACCCCCTCCCCCCAAAAAATTAAGAACTGACGTTTTTGTATGTTATGAATATTATCTTTTAATTAGTAGGGTAAAGGTATAAAATGGTATTCACTGTAAAATATAATCTTTCCATATGGGTTTATGATATATACAATAATATATATATATATATATATATATATATATATATATATATATATATATATATATATATATATATATATATACTCGTATATGTATATATATATATATACATATGTATATGTTCAAATTTTGACCAAGTTTGTTGTTTCTTTGATTTTAAACATAACATTACGACGGGCATATTCGTAATTTTTAGAATTTTAAAGTTATAATTGTAATTCAATTTTAAAAAGTCTAATTTCTAATAGGTTTTGAAAAACGGTTGAAAATTTGTAAAAAAACTGACTAAAATTTTCAGTCTTCTGATTTTTAACGTAATGTAACGACAGGCGTATTCGTAATTTTGACATTTTTAAAGTTATAATTAAAATTCAGCTTAAAAAATAATTTGTTATGATTTTGGAATACGATTAAAAGCCTAATTTATGAAAAAATGTACTAATTTTGTCAGTTTTGTGAATTTTAACGCAACATTAGGAGAGACTTATTCGTAATTTTAAAAGTTATAATTAAAATTCAGTTTAAAAACTTCATTTCTAACTCAAATTGTAAATTTTTACTCCATTCACAATCTCCACACGATAAATTCCTCTAAGTAGACCAGCGGAGTGAATGAGAAACTAAGAACCACTTTTAAAAAATGATGGAAAACGAAAGAATTCGCTTTACGAAAGAGTAAGACAGCCTGCCCTTACTCGTCCTTGACTGGCGGTTAAAATTTACCCGGAAGCCTTCTCATCTCTTAGTTGGTGTTTTAATCCGGTCGTGTGTTCGTCTACTGGGATGGAGGTGCTTTCGTGGTTCGTGATTTTCCAAGATATTCGTGGATCTTCGAAGATTTCCGTGAGCTGGTGGTTTTACGTGATTGGTGATTGATGGTAAGTGTTCTTTTTTTCATATATTTTAGTTAAGTGGCTCTTGATTTGCAGTGAAGTTAGTGTTTTATCGAAGACTTCGTGTTTTAGTGATTTTGTGGTTGGTGATTGATGAGCTCTATGTAAAATTTTTTATTAAATCTTAATGTTCAGTGATTTTAAGTACACAAGTGTTAGTGAGGTGGTGTTGAAATTCACATTTTAGTTTTTCATATACAACTTTTATGGGGATCGGTAAGTGTATTAATAAGCTAAATTTTTTTAGTGTAAGTGGTGTGTTCGGTTTAAGTACGCAGGTGCTGTAATGAAGTAATAACTCATTTTAGTTTCGCAATTAAACTTTCATAAACTAGTTTCATTACGCTCACCGGTAATTGATAGTGCATTGGTCTCCTAAGTAAATTACCGTCGATTTTCATTAAATCTAAGCGATAATTTGTTTTTAAAGTACGTGGGTTTTACAGATTTATACAAGGTAGTCTCAATTTAGGGAAGTCACTCGTATACTAAAGATGCTTCAGAACTTTATAGTGAAAATTTGAATTAAGTGGTTGTGTTCCTGAATTTACTTTTTTTCTACTTAATTGGGAAGCTGAATTCAGTGTTTTTCGAAGTAATTTTGTTTTAATCTGGCTTGTAACATTGGCGGTAACTTTTGAAATTTCTGAAAGCTTTGTTTTTTCTGTTAGTATGTGGAAGTTAACAATGATAATTAACAATGATAAACTTAAGAAGCTTTATATTTAGTTTGTTTTTTAAAATACTTTTCGATAAACTTTTTTCAGAAATTTTAGCATACTTCGATAACATTTACGGTATTTTGTAGGTTTTGAAAACCCCAATTTTATTTTAAATTCGTAGTTTATTTTACGAAAATTTAAAGTATTTTAAGTTTTTAGTAAATACTGTTGACTTTTATGGACTGAATTTTTGGGGGGACTTATGGACTGAATTTTTGGGGGGACTTTTATGGACTTTGATTTTTGGGGCGACTTTTGTGGACTTTGATTTTTGGGGCGACTTTTGTGGACTTTGATTTTTGGGGCGACTTTTGTGGACTTTGATATTTGGGGGGACTTTTGTGGACTTTGGTTTTTGGGGGGACTTTTGTGGACTTTGATTTTTGGGGGGACTTTTGTGGACTTGATTTTTGGGGGGACTTTTGTGGACTTTGATTTTTGGGGGGACTTTTGTGGACTTTGATTTTTGGGGGGACTTTTGTGGACTTTGATTTTTGGGGGGACTTTTGTGGACTTTGATTTTTGGGGGGACTTTTGTGGACTTTGATTTTTGGGGGGACTTTTGTGGACTTTGATTTTTGGGGGGACTTTTGTGGACTTTGATTTTTGGGGGGACTTTTGTGGACTTTGATTTTTGGGGGGACTTTTGTGGACTTTGATTTTTGGGGGGACTTTTGTGGACTTTGATTTTTGGGGGGACTTTTGTGGACTTTGATTTTTGGGGGGACTTTTGTGGACTTTGATTTTTGGGGGGACTTTTGTGGACTTTGATTTTTGGGGGGACTTTTGTGGACTTTGATTTTTGGGGGGACTTTTGTGGACTTTGATTTTTGGGGGGACTTTTGTGGACTTTTGACATTTTTCTGGACCTTTGTGGGGTTTTGTGGACTTTATACGTAGTAATTTTTTTATTTTACCGTTTCATATAATACATGTTAAGTCCACCTTTGCCGGGGTGGCGTGTTGTCACCTGTCAGGCAAAGGTGGGCTAAGGTTCTACATGGCAAACTTTTTAAGTTTGCTGTGTAGATCCTGACTTCGAGAAAAAAAAAAAACTGCATTTAGTTTCAACTTTCACAAGATGGTAATAGGCATTTCTTGGTAATCGTTCTTGTTTGCAAGATGATAGTCATGTACCATAGGTACCAGGTTTAGGTTGTGTGGTTGCTTTTAGCTTTGTTGCTTGTCTTTAGGATTTTTGGATAGGTCAGGCTTGTGTAAAGTACTGTCTCGTTAAAGTTTACATAGTTCTAATCAGAAGTTGACTTAAGGTTAGTGAAAGTGTAGGTTTAGTTTTGTAGTCAGTCTGCAAAACCTTTTGAATGTGTAGCAGAAACTAAGTTGAGTTTTCTTAATCTAATTGGTTTTTCTACATAGATTTTTAATTAAGTTTATATTAAAGTCGAGAAAGTTTCATTTTAGTTGTAAATAAATCTGTTTTTTAATATAGGTTCGTAGTTGTCTACAAAGTCTCGTAACACAAGTTTTTGGCTAAGATTTCTAGTCCTTCGGATCTAGTTTTATAGAAAGTCTACAGAAGTTTAAATTTAGGTTTAGTTGTAAATGTCTACATATTTTGGAACTGCATTTTGCTTCGTTCATTCCTTTCTAGTCCATGGTACTAAACTTCACTTGCCTTGTGGTATTGGTGGTAGTGTGCTCTCATAAGAGCAGCCCTGGGTTCGATCCTCAAAATGGGAAAACGGAAAGTGTAATTAGTGTCTTGAATGCAGTGTGCCTATTGACTTAAGTAGTGAATGAGGTACTGTTACTGGAATGTTGAGTCGTAGATTTGGGGACCTCGACAAGGTAGTAACAAGGCGTGAAGCACAATCTTACTATGATTTTTTTCTTGTAATTTACCTGAATTTGGTCATTTACCTGAATTTGGTAATTTACCTGAATTATTGCAGATATTCAGGTGACTTTTACTTCATTAAGGTTTATTTGCTGTCACAGTAACTTTTTCCACAGCTGTTCACAGCTTTTCAGTCTCCATTAAGCTGCTTTTGCTGTCATTTAGCAGCTCAAGCTTTAAAGCAAGGAAGCTGCTGTACCCTTTTGCTATTTACTGTATCGTAATACTTTGAGTTTTTGTATTTATTTCGGTATTTTACTTTGACAACTGCTATTGCAGCTGTTCACAGCTTTTCAGACTTCATTAAGATCTTTTGCTGTCATTTAGTAGCTTTCAAGCTTAGCAGAGCTTGCTGTGCCTTTGCAGCCAATCTTTTCAATTTGCTTTTCAAATCGAAAACTATTTTTTTCATTTAGCCAAAGGAATACTTTGCTGTTATGGATGGTTATTTAAATACCTTAAATTCTTTTAAGGTATTCTGCAGCTCTAAATTCTAAAATTATAAATAAGCTCTTCGTCCCTAAATAGAACTCTTCAAGGTAATTCTAAGCCGGCTGTCCGCGGTGAGCTAGACTATGGCAGTTGACGTTTTCCTATGTTATTTTACTTCCTTTAGAGGAATTTAAAGTAATATTTTGTCGGCCGGCTGTAACTAAGCTGTCATTGACCTTTGAAGACTACAGGACTTGTATTACCTAACGTGGGTAGGTCTAAGCCCCCCCCCCCCCCCCCCCCCCCCCCCCCCCCCCCCCCGGCATTCCGCGGCAAGCCCCCCCCACTTCCATAGCTAATACGGCAAAATTGTAACCAGTAAACCCCCCTAAAAATACCAACCTAACGTACCCTAGAGGTGTTTACTGGTTACAATTTTGCCGTATTAGTTATGGAGGGGAGGTGGGGGGGCTTGTCGGGGAATGCCGGCTTAGACCTACCCCGCGTTAGGTACTTAAGTCGTGTAGTCTTCAAAGGTCAATTACGGTATATTTACAGCCGGCCGACAAAATGACTTTAAATTCTTGTAAAGCAAGTAAAATAACAAAGAAAAACGCCAATTGCCACAGTCTAGCTCACCGCGGACACCGGCTTAGAATTACCCTCTTCAATTTAAGGAAATCCTACAGCTCTAGACTCATTGTACTTTGGAACTTAGTGTCTTAAGGTATGCTGGTTTAAGAATTAATAAATTAACATGTGATCTAAACTCAGTTTAAAATATTCTGCAGCTCGAGTCATTTTCCATGTGGGGCCTTTCTCTTAAGGTATGTTGTTCTAAGACGAGGTAATTGTAAACATATGCTGGTCTAAGACGAGGAAATTATTAAACATGTTGGCCTAAGAACGAGGATATTATCAACATGTGACCTTAACACTTCAGTTTCAGGTATTCGGCAGCTCTAGACTGTCCATGTGAGACTTGGTTTCTTAAGGTATGATGGTCAAGAACGAGGGAATTAAAATTACTTAAACTCTTAAGGAGTTCTGCAGATCTAAACTCGCATATTGTCCATGTGGGACTTGTTTTCTAAAGGTATGCTGGTCTAAGGATTGGGAAATTGATTAGTGACCTGACCTGTCAAGTTGGTGGGCTCCAGAGGTAGCGGTTTGTGCCAAAACAAACGTTGGATGTGATTGACTTTGGATGTCTCACCCTGGATGTCACTATGTACTTAAGCTAGGATGTATTAATGGGTTGGCTGTGGTCTTTCCAATAATTTGTAAATGTACATACGACAGATAAGTAAACTTTAATTTTAGTTTAACTGTTAACCATTTGTTTTACTAGCTAATCTGCTCATTCAATATTTACTTGAATTGCTGTTCCCATTATAGGTTTAAATTTTAACAGCTTGAGCTTAAAAAACTCGAATAGCTTACCTAAGCTTCCTTAAATATAGCTTGCTTGCTGCTTCATCTAATTTAATTTAAATAATCAAATACCTGCTCATTTAAATAAAGGCTTACTCAGACTGCCTATTAAATTTCTTACCAGAATTGTGCATTAAATTGCTTTCTAAGCTGATGCTTAATTTTTTATAGTATTTACATAGATATTTCTTTTGTTCAGGACATGAAGCGAGTTGCATCAGATTGTCACCACCTGCCTGATGAAACCTGCTGCCTGCTTGAGTGAAGGAAAGACTACCCTTTTTTGGGAGCAAGAAAACGGCACAAACACAAAGCAGTATCTAATCTGAAACCAAAACCAGTGAAGACTGACATCTGAAGTGACACCAGGAGCCTTTCCCAAGGCAACAATCTCAACCAGAACAAGACAAATCAACTGTCAAGAACTTCAGAGGCGTCATTGCATTTTAAGACTTCTCTCCTGTGGCTAACATGACCTCGCCATCTGTGATTCAGCGCATGAAGACTTCAGAGCCTATTCGACCTCAAAACTATAAGATTATGGATCTCCTAGCATATCTCCCAAAAAGTTGCTTTTCCAGGGGCACAAATGGCTATAAACATGGAAGTTAACTTATTGGAGCCATACAATGTTTTAGAAATGCAGATGATGCCGAGATCCTAATTATATACCTTAGGAGAAGCAGTGCAGATTTTTATGTAGAAATATCATTGAAGTTATGCTTCCAAAACTCTTTAATTAGTCTTGACAAAGTAATTTATTACTGCATAATTTGTGATCTTAAAATTTAAGCCAAACTGTTATCATCATACTTGTCAGATGGGTTATAAGGTATTAAAATTTCAAAGTTTTCTGACTTCAATAGATTAAAGGTTCGTTTGTTAAACGAAGTCTTCCTATCCATAAGACAAACCTTGTTTTCCATGCCTAACGGAAATGACAGTAAAATGGTAATCTGCCTGAAATGGTAATATAATCTGGAGTATGAAATGTTTAAATAAATGTAAATTTTTAAGTTAGCAGTTTTGTCTGTGAAAGTGTTCTAATGTGACTGCAGCACAATTTCAGTGGCAGTAACTTAACTAATTTTTCTGCTGGAAAAAATATTAAAATTGTACTGAAAGGAACGCCATTATTAAAATATTAAAATTGTACTGAAAGGAACGCCATTATTAATGTACCTAGAAACTGCTGGAAGTCTGTATAGTTAAAGCAATATGCTGGAAGTGGTCATTTTAGTTTAGTTCCAGCAAATAACAAAGTGCAGTTTAGTATATTCAGCAAATGGCTGGAAGTTGTCAATTTAGTAGTTCCAGCAAATTGCTGGATATTATTTGTAGTTCCAGCTAATGGCTGGATGATGTTTGGTGTAGTTCCAGCAAATGGCTGGATGATGTTTGGTGTAGTTCCAGCAAATGGCTGGATGATGTTTGGTGTAGTTCCAGCAAATGGCTGGATGCTGTTTGGTGTAGTTCCAGCAAATGGCTGGATGCTGTTTGGTTTAGTTCCAGCAAATGGCTGGATGCTGTTTGGTTTAGTTCCAGCAAATGGCTGGATGCTGTTTGGTTTAGTTCCAGCAAATGGCTGGATGCTGTTTGGTGTAATTCCAGCAAATGGCTGGATGCTGTTTGGTGTAGTTCCAGCAAATGGCTGGATGCTGTTTGGTGTAGTTCCAGCAAATGGCTGGATGCTGTTTGGTGTAGTTCCAGCAGATGGCTGGATGCTGTTTGGTGTAGTTCCAGCAGATGGCTGGATGCTGTTTGGTGTAGTTCCAGCAGATGGCTGGATGCTGTTTGGTGTAGTTCCAGCAGATGGCTGGATGCTGTTTGGTGTAGTTCCAGCAGATGGCTGGATGCTGTTTGGTGTAGTTCCAGCAAGTAGCTGGTTAGTATTTGTATACAGGATAAATAAATGCAAGCTACTTAGTAACTGATTTTGAACTGAACTGACTACACGTTCATATAAAATCCTTGATTCGTGAAAACTAGAAGTTTCAGGGAAGCTTTTTTAAAGTTCATAATTTATGAAAATTACACTGCAGTCCTCCGGGAAGAACTTTTAAGACCCGAATGGAGGGAAAGGGATGCAGTTTGGTTCTCCATTAGTTGAAGCTTTTATCCAGAAGGGAATGTTTGTATATAGCTATGATTAGAAACTTATAGAAATTAAGATTTTACTCGAGAAATTATCTAAAGCATTTCTAGTGGGAAAAGTTTTAACATTGATTAGGAAAGGATGAAAGTTCCAAACAAAGGTTAATATCTTGAATTTATAAATTCATCAAGCTGCATAGGCCCAATTTTGATTGACTAGAATCTGTTGAAAGCAATCCTAAATATCAAGTGAGGTTGACATATTTATACTCGACCGCTGAAGCAAAGAAACTACTACGCAAATTTTTAATGTCTGGTTATAGACACTGGGGTTGAAAGTAATTCTAAAGCGAGCTTTAGTATATATATCTAAAATCTCTACAGTAGCAAAGCAAGCAAGGTAACTCAAAGCAATGCAACTGAACTTCAGAAAGCTTATTACCCGTAATGCCATAATAAAAATACTGAAATTTCGTTTGTTCGACGCTTTTTATGGCAAATCTACCTCAATCTTTACCCCGAATTGCAAAGGTCATTCATTCCCGAAGCTGCTGGCCCGGGTCATCCTAAATCACGCTTTATGGAAAGTCTTGGTTACGAGTGAGTTAAATGAACTCCATGATGGGATTTAGGATACTTTTAGTATCGTTTTTTAAGGGAAATAACCTTTATTATTAGTTTCCTTTGACAATTTTGCGTAACATGAGTTATGTAGATTTTGTAATTTAACACAATAGATTGGATTAAATTTTATAACTTAGTTTTGAGTGAATTATATGAACAATATTGGGTTTAGAATACTTGTGGTGTTTTTATACGAATGAAAAGCATTTTCATTTAACTTCTAGTAGAATTTGGTCTTGAGTTTAGCCTTAAACGTTTGTTGGTTTTATAGATTAATTTTATAATTTATCACATAGCTAATTTGCATAACTTTTTATTAGCTCCTAGTGAGGAATTGTTCACGAGGGAAAAAGTTTTAATTTCTAGTAGAATTTAGCCTTAAACGTTTTCTGTTTTACTATATCATCGGTGAAAGTAGCCTGTTGGCATAAATTGCATTGCAATTCTACCAAAACATTAACTCGTGTATATGCACGGACAAGAAATCATTTGAATGCATGCAATGCGTGACACGGTTCTCTTATTAACTTTGGTGTTAGTTACATGTGCGCGTACTTCTCTTCAGGGCCAGGTAATAACCTTACCAATTATTTGTATTAAAGTTTTATTCCATGAATAGACTTTTCATACACAAACGGATTAAAACTGTAGGTGTCTTAAGGCACTCAGAAGATAGGATATCAAAATAACGGAATTAGAGAAGTAACGGGAGTGCAGCCGGTCGATTAGTATGTTAGGTTATCACTCTGGAAGTGGCTAGGGACTAGGCCATGTGCATAGAAGACAGGGAATTAGTGCGAGATACACCGGGGTGGGTTGCCCTTGATAGAAGAGAGGTAGGGGTAGGCCAAAGGGGACGTGGTTGAGGACAATGAGGCGGGAAGCAGAAGTGGTGTGTTGGGGAGATCTTCAGGAGTTAGCCCAGGACAGAATGTGGTGGTGGTGTGAGTTCGAGGCACTATGCATCCCATTGGGTGACAGGAAATGATTGATTTAAGGCATTAGTTTTAGTATATATCTGCAGTAGTTCAAGTGTATATTATAAGTTATGTGGGAACTTTGAAAGTGAAAGATAAGGCTGAACGTGGTAAACATTGACCTCAAGAAACTTTATGCAGAAGGCATGGAACCCTTAACGCGTTCTCTCCCTTGGAAATCTTTAGCAAAAGCCCCAAAAAGTCAAGAGTACGGGGCACCTTTATTGGCCAGAAATCCGCCTTTTTTTTTCTTCTTCTATTTTTTTTCTTAGTGATTCTCATAAGTCGAGTTCTACGGATGCTCACGATATGTATCCCTATAATTCTTGGGATTTTAACCCTCTAATAACTGCAGTTATTTTGAAAATAGATTTTTTTTTTTATAATATTACAGCTAATAAATCCAAAGCTCGGAATAAAAGATCCAAGTATCATAAATACTTATGGACGAGCCAACTGGAGAGAGAGAGAGAGAGAGAGAGAGAGAGAGAGAGAGAGAGAGAGAGAGAGAGAGAGAGAGAGAGAGAGAGAGAGAGAGAGTGAGAGGGGGTGGGTGTTGGGTTAGTAAAAGTGACGTCGGTACACTCACAACAATGTTAAGGGATACACACGAGTTCATTATATATATTGTCATGGTTGGTCACTAAATTTTCACTATCGCCTTTGTCAATACACTGAACGCAAACCCCATCACAACAAAAAGTGAAAAATTTAATAGATAAACAAATAACTGAATAAAGAAACAAGACATTCCAGCCTGGCAAATCCCAGCGATGGAATACATTAAAAGTTTTGGTTAATGACCTTGGAGCCAGGTTCTAGTGCACCTGGATCAAGAGATTTCCTCCTAGCCAGCAGTTCAATTATTTTCTTTTATTTGATATAGAAAATAAACAACCAGGATTTTTTTTTTTAGTACATTTCG
>JANJGK010000036.1:33328044-33330544 GCA_039081455.1 Macrobrachium rosenbergii
TATAAATATATATATATATATATATATAATATATATATATATATTGTATATATATATATATATATATATATATATATATATATATATATATATGTATATACTGTATATATACAAAATGAGACTAAAAGCGTCAAACAAGAATAACCATAAAGAAAATGTTTAGGAACAGAAACTAGAAAAAGAAAACCTGAAAATCTACCTCAGATCAAATAAAGGAAAACTTCAACTACGAAACAAATCTCCAAAGGAAAAACTTACTGCACTGCGGAAAGGTAACAGTGGAAAAACAACAGAGGCCACAGAGAAGAAGAAGAAGAAGAATAAAAGTAAAAAGAAAAAAAGATAAACGCAGTGCAGAAAGAGAGATGTTAAAAGATACCATCCCGTGGAAATGAGCAAATAAGAGGAAAGGAAGTTGCAAACGCCGGTGCAAAAACGCACAGCTAAAAAAAAAAAAAAGCTCATGCAAAAGAACAACGGGGCAACAGAAGAGGCAAAAGAAACGCACCGCAGCGAAAACAGAAACTGAAAGAAAAAAAAAAAGGTAAAAAAAAAAAAAATAAAAAAAAAAAAAAGCCCAAGCCACCTGAGAGACAAAACGGACCGGGAGCGAAAATTCTGTGTTTGCCGTGAGGCTGTAAAATTGCTAGAGGCCCGAGGTGCTCCAAATGTCGAGATCAGATTATCCTCGGATGCGGTCACTTCTTCAGCACAGGGGAGTTGGGGATTACGCTTAGGGTTAGATGATGGAACACGAAATGGGTTGAGGTGAGGGCCGGCTAAGAAAAGGAGGGAAGGGAAATAAGAGATAAAAAAAAAAGGGGGGGGGGTTGGGTGGTGACCCTGGGGAGACGCGAGAATGGAAGGTAAAGGAGAGATAGAAGGAGAGATGGAAGGAGGAAAGAGAAATAGGAGATAAAAAAGGGTTTGGGTGGTGACCCTGGGGAGACGAAAGAATGGAAGATAAAGGAGGTATAGAATAGGAGAGAGAGAAAAAAATTCAGGTAAAAAAAAAAAATAAGAGATAAAAAAGGGGTTTGGGTGGTAACCCTGGGGGGAGACGCGAGAATGGAAGATAAAGGAGATATAGAATAGAAGGAGAGATAGAAGAAGGAAAGGGAATAAGAGATAAATAAAAAAAGGGTTTGGGTGGTAACCCTGGGGGAGACGCGAGAATGGAAGATAAAGGAAAGTTAGAAGAGTTGGGAAAGAGTAATGAGTAGGGAATATTTATAGTGAAAAGACAATAACTGAGAAAAAGTAAACATTTTTGAAATGATGAATAGTAATGAGGAGGGAATGTTGATAGAGAAAAGGGAATGACTGAGAAACAGCACAACTTTCTTGAGGCTGAAAGTAGCAGAAGGAAGACGAAAAGTTGAGCAAAGGATTAATGAGTTAATGTCTTGAAGTTGAAAGTTGAAAAGGAATAGAGTGGAATGTTAGGTAATACAACAAATTGGAAAGAGAAAGATAGAAGACTGAAGACTTATATAAATAAAACGAAAATAAGGCAATAAAAAGAGAGATATTTGCACTAGCAATAAATGACAGAAGGGAAATTGATCGAAATACGAATGAGGCTTCAGACAAGAGATAAAAAAAAAAAAAGGGAAATGTCTGATGGAAACGGAAGGGATAAAGAAGGGGCAAAAGAGATCAGTCTAATAAAAGAGAATGAGAAACGAGAGAGGAAGGTGAGAATATCGCTCAAGAAAGAGTAAATAAAACAGCAATAGAAGAACGAAAGGTTAGAATAGAACAGGAAGGACGAGATAAAAGGTTAAAATCAAAGAGGAAAATGATAACTGCTACGATGGTGGGAAGGTTAGGTGCGAAGATTAGACGAAAGGAAGTTGAAATCATTATTTGAGAAGAGGGAGAGAAAGGAATGTAAAATAGAGGCAAGAAAAAAAAAAAAAAAGAGCTCTTATGTGGAGCGAAAATGGAAGACCCGAACAACGAAAGGCGAATCCTCTAATGGGAAGATACGAGAGTACATTAGAGGCCAGCAGGAAGGGATTGTGTTAGAGCCTACGAAAAGAGCGACTCTGACGTTAAGGAAATTAAAAGACAACACGGACAGAATAAACAGAGAACAATGCTAATCGAGAGGAAGAAGGGAATATGAGAGGAAAGGAACGGCGCACTACAGCATATTAGAGTATATTACAAATAACATATTTGAATAATAACAAAGAATGCTGGAGATTAAAAAGGAATGAGGTAACCAGCTTATATAAAGTGGGCAATTTTGAAACAAGGAAGAAATATTTCCGGTAGAAGATACAGTTTGGCAACATTGGTGTTATGTAAAAATATTAAGTAAGAGAAATAAGCAATAACTTGTAGAAGTTTCTTCGGCGCAATCGAGTTTTCTGTGCGGCTTGTAATGCTGCATGAAACTCTCAGCCACCTATAGCTATGCCAAACGCACGATTATGGCTAACTTTAATCTTAAATAAAATAAAAGCTACCGAGGCTAGAGGGCTGCAATTTG
>JANJGK010000036.1:33338044-33360544 GCA_039081455.1 Macrobrachium rosenbergii
TATATATATATATATATAATATAATAAACACATTATTTGGTACTAACCTGAGGCAATAAGTACAATGGAGAATTGGACAAGGTGTCTGAATGGCAATTTTTTTTCGGAAAAGTAAATCCTCTAATTAAGTAGATATATTATATATTACTGTATTTCTCTTGTATCATACACTAACCAGTTACATGAATGTTTATCTCCCTTGTACCGAAGGAATATAGACCTTTATTTCCTAACTGGGACATTTTGCTTTATTTCCAAAATATATCTTCATGTTATTTTCCAGGAAAACTTAATTATCACCTTTACACCAAATCGAACCTTTGATGCTGAAGTGTGTCACCGTCGGAACAAGCACGATTTTCCAACCGCTGTACTCTTTATAAGATCACCACTAAATACTCTAAAGAAACTCTATGTATGTATGCGTATCACTCTTCACAGGAATGCATAACGAACTGCCTTTTCATTCCCTTTTCCATTCATGGTATGTAATTGGCACACAACGTGTCAGGAACGTTTAGAAGACCCGGGGGGTGGTTAGTGGGATTCGGAGAGGGCAGATTATCAATCTTTCCAGACTCTTTTCTTTCCCGCTATTTATCCACCGATCTCATCCACGACGTCGAACGAGCAGACTGACTGACTTCCTCCAACCACGAAGCAAAAGTTGCGGGTATCCCTCTAGGCTTATCTCTTTCGTGGCCCGATCGGAAATATATCGCTCTATCGATTTTCGAGTCGCCTGAAGCGACGGCGCGGCGCGTGTTCCTGTCGCGGTCGCGTCCTCCACCTGACTAACGGAAGATCTGCGCCCAGGCCTTCGTGAGGCAAGTGGTCCTACCTGGTCGAGACATGCGCACGTCGATGTTCCTTACCCCACGCTCTCTCTCTCTCTCTCTCTCTCTCTCTCTCTCTCTCTCTCTCTCAGTGATCTCCCCGTTCCTCAATAGCTTTGCTCTCTCTCTCTCTCTCACACGCACACGCTGTTTATTTTCTTTACCGATGTACTCACTCAAGCCTTCATTCACTTCAGCATTGCACTTTATCTCTCTCTCTCTCTCTCTCTCTCTCTCTCTCACTGTTTATACTTTTTACCGATATACTCACTCAAGCCTTCATTCACTTCAACATTACTCTCTCTCTCTCTCTCTCTCTCTCTCTCTCTCTCATTGTTTATTTTCTTTACCGATATACTCACTCAAGCCTTCATTCACTTCAACATTACTCTCTCTCTCTCTCTCTCTCTCTCTCTCCTCTCTCTCTCTCTCTCTCTGTGTTGTGTGTGTGTGTGTGTGTGTGTGTGATTTTCCCCCTTCTGAAAAGGTACCCCGGGAGCTATTTTTTCTTATTATTTAAGTTCCTTTGCCGGACAGTTACACATAACCTCAATCTTTTTATCTCCTTGTTATCTTATGCTCTCTCTCTCTCTCTCTCTCTCTCTCTCTCTCTCTCTCTCTCTCTCTCTCTCTCTCTCTCTCTTTACATTGCAGATTAATTTATGTTTTAACACACAGATTTAGATAAACTTACTAAACAGGACTTTTTCCTTAACATTGCTGATAACACGACCAGTGGTATTTGAGTTGGAATTTGAATAAGGACGTATCTTCATTTAAATCCCATATCGAAAATATTACTAATTCTTATAAATTCATACGAACAACAGGTAAACAGATACAACAAAGAATCAACAGGAATTTAATGTAAGGAAGCTTTTTGTATTCTCATTGAAAGAAGACTGTCGTTTTTTCTTCGGTTAGATTCTACGAATTTTTGTACTAAAAAAATGTCTGTGAGGTGTTATGGTAATCTTGTATAAACATAGAAAACATCCTTTGATATCAAGTAATTACATTTATTCTATCTTTCATAAATTATTCACGAAAGTCAAAGGTTGGTTTGCATGATAATAATAATAATAATAATAATAATAATAATAATAATAATAATAATAATAATAATAATAATAATAATATTGTGGACCCATTATAACATTTATGAACTTTCGTGATAGAGAGTTTTTCTCCCAAATAATAATAATAATAATAATAATAATAATAATAATAATAATAATAACAATAATAATAATAATAATAGCAGCTGTAATGTTAGTAGCAGTTAAAGCAATGGCATTAATAATAAAAATAAGATAATAATAATATTAATAATAATAATAATAATAATAGTAATTATTATTATTATTATTATTATTATTATTATTATTATTATTATTATTATTATTATTTTAGCATTTAAATCACAGGCCTTAGCAAAAAAATATATATATAATAATAATACTAATAATAATAATAATAATAGCAAGATTCAAATTTGTGATAGAGAACCATCAAACTAAAATTCCTCCCTCGAACAAAATGTAAACATCACCAAATCCACGCCACTCTGATTAGCTCAAATACCTCGTATCACAATAGCCTTTGAATGCATGCCAAATACACCCGTGGGATTTCTTACCTGTCAGCTTCAGGAGCGAGATTTCGAAGATCTCGTGGAAGTACCCTAAGTAAGGGAGATCAAATGACCACGGAATGATTAAAACGCACCGGGGTCCCTTTCAAGATTGCTTGTCAGTTGCAAAACAGGGAATGTGTACAAACATTTATGATTTGATTCAGTTTGGGTCGTGAGCACCGGATAATTCCAGCAAGATCTTAAAGGTTTGACTTTAGAAAAATAAAAGGGTTATTTCCAGCGTTCAGGAAATAGCTACGGAATAAAGTTCGCAAACACGCACACACACACACTCGTATATATATATATATATATATATATATATATATATATATATATATATATATATATATATATATATATATACATATATATATACCGGTATACACATATATATATGTAAATATATAGGTATATATTTATATATATTTACATATATATACATTATATATGTATATATATACATATATATATATGTATAGACATGTAAATGTACTATATATATATACATATACATATATGTGTGTGTATGAATTAAATTCTCAGTCATAAATATTTAATGATACTTTATGGTGAATACATGTTAAATAAGCTTTTAATTAAATTATCATAAATTCCGATAATAATACTAGGCAATATATAGAGCATTATATAAAAAAAAATACTGCGTCAATCCATTCAAGTTTTTTCTTCATTTCCACCATTGTTAGGCGCCGGGAAGTTGCGCCATCTTTTAATAAATTATTTTGTTTTTTATAACGCTTCATCTATTTTTATAGCTGCTGTGAACAAGGTCACAATGAATGAAGCCTCGCTGTTATAATATTCCTCTAACAGCTGCTTTATAATGGCCAGGGGCATTGACATTTATAGAAATATAACAAATGGAAATCATCTTTTTTAAAACAAGTGAATATTTTGACTGCTTTGACTGGTCACTTTTTATTTGGTTAGCCAGTAAGTATCAAGTATCAAAGGATTTGTTAAACGCACGCCTACGTACTGTACGAACAAGCACGCGCGCACACATACTCACAAACACACACATATATACATACATACGTACATATATATATATATATATATATATATATATATATATATATATATATATATATATATATATATACAGTAACAGTATATATATATATATATATATATATATATATATATATATATATATATATATATATATATGTATATATATGTATATATATACATATATATGTATATATATACATATATATATATATATATATATATATATATATATATATATATATGTATATATATATATATATATGTATGTATATATATATATATATATATATATATATATATATATATATATATATATATAAATATATATATATATGTATATATATATAAATATATATATATATATATATATATATATATATATATATATTTATATATATATATATCCATACATACATACATACCTAGCCTTTCAAGCTGTAAACCCTCACTAGCTAAAAGATTAAAAAAAAAAAAAACTAACATTGTCGGTGGCGGGTAACGCATTGACTTTCTATTAAGCTTTCCTTGTACGAGTATTCCTTAAACGTGTAAATCTCTCAGGAAATCGCTGCTAGAGGCCGATTATCACGCGAATGGGGAGGCCAGGGCCCAATCTTTGTCGGTAATTCGGGGCCAGAAAAACCAACTGCACTAACTGCAAATGGAGACTCCGCCGGGAGCTGTACTTTGCATAATTACAATGTTTGACCTGTGCAACTCATCATACTTAACCCTGCGAGCTCTCTCTCTCTCTCTCTCTCTCTCTCTCTCTCTCTTCTTCTTCTTCTTCTTCTTCTTCTTCTTCTTCTTCTTCTTCTTCTTCTTCTTCTTCTTTTCATTTATAAGCCCTCTGAGTTTGCCCACCTTTCAAGAAAAAAATTATATATAATGATTTAGTGCGCGTTTTTTTAAATCAACGTCAGTCTAATTAAATATATATATATGTATATATATATATATATATATATATATGTATGTATGTATGTATGTGTGTATATATATACATATATATGTATATATATAATTATGAGTGTGTGTGTGAGGTAAGATCCTTAATGAGATACGTTACAAATATATATATATATATATATATATATATATATATATATATATATATATATATATATATATATATATATATATATATATATATATATACATTAATTTTTCCATCCTCAGACAGCATCAACGCCAACGATTATGATTTTGCCAGCGTAGACCTGGATAGGAAAACCGATTTCAAACACTGATTTTCCCATCCTCAAATCATACCCTCACGAGCGAAACTCACAGAGAACTAATTAGATCTCAAGCAACAACAACCAATCTACAGTAATGACTGCAACACCAACAACAGTATAAGCCAGTCAAACCCCAGGAATACTTCGAGAGTAGAGATGAATTTCCCCCCCGCGGTCGTGGATGAGATGCAAATCCCTCTGAGCAAGGCAAGGGCGAACCTCATTCATTAAGAGGTGACATTACTGCAGATCCCCGTCTGCCGGAGGGGAGCAGGCTGGGAGAGACTAAGAAAGAGGCTACGGAATAACTTGAGAATCATTTTGACGTTTCCGGAAGGGGTGTTTCCGTCAAAGGTCCTATTTTTTTAGTTTTCTGTCGAAGAAAACTGTTGAGATGGCTTTGTCTGTCCGTCCGCCCTCAGATCTTAAAAACTGCTGAGGCTAGAGGGCTGCAAATTGGTATGTTGATCATTCACCCTCCAATCATCAAACATGCCAAATTGCAGCCCTCTAGCCTCGGTAGTTTTGAATTTATTTTAGGTTAAAGTTAGCCATGACCGTGAGCCTGTCACCGATATAGGTGCAAGCAACACAGACCACCACCGGGCTCTGGCTGAAATTTTTATGGGCCGCGGATGAGAGTTTCATGGGCCGTGGCTGAGAGCATTATACGCTGTACAGAAACCTCGATTGCGCCGAAGAAACTTCGGCATATTTTTTACTTTTTTTTTTTTTTTTTTTACCCTCGCTTTTTATAATGGCTTGGGAAGGTTTATGTCTGCAGTCTTATTTATTGACTTCATCCATTTTGTTTCTATTGTGAAAAGCCCCTTTCGTTCCTTTTACTGTACCTCCTTTTATATTCACTTTCTTCTATCTTACTTTCCACCCTCTCCTAACAATTGATTCATAGTGCAACTGCTTTGAGGTTTTCCTCCTGTTACACCTTTCAGACCTTTGACTGTCAGTTTCCATTTCAGCACTGAATGACCTCATAGGTCCTAGTGCTTGGCCTTTGGCCTAAATTCTATATTCAATTCAGTTCAATTCTATATTGTCAAAATTTTCATATTTTATCAGTATTTTGGCTCAAACGTTTCATTTTAGCATTCTTGTTTATTTATTTCGTTTTGTGTTTTTTGATAAACCGTGTATATTTTATCAATATCTTGAATGAATGAATTACTTCATTCATTTATTTACTTTAGCATTATTTTGAATAATGAGCTGTTTATTTTATTCGTTTTTATATTTGAATTGTGAAGTGGTTTTTTTTTTTTTTGTATTCTTATTCATTACCTCAATATTTGTGTTTATATTGTGAAAAGTTGTACATTTTGAATGAATTATATATATTATTCATTTATTCATTTTAGTCATATTTTGAATGAATGAAGTACGTAATTAATTCACTACTACATTTATATTGTGAAATAATGTCTATTTTATCAATATTTCGAATTAATTGAATATTTATATACTTTCTTACAAGCTTCTTAAATAGGATACTTATTTCTATTCTTTTTATTATTATCCACATAACCATTTCCCTCACTAGATTAACTTTCACAAAAACAAAAAGAAATACTTGTGGCTAAAAGATTTATGACAAAGTAATTTCTTTTACATATTGAATATAATTTTCTGTCGTGATTTTTTCCAGCAGTTAATGATAAAAGTCACCACGTATTCCACTTGATTCTTTAAGTAAAAGAATAAGTCGAAATGATCAATATTGTTTATAACCATAATTTTCAAATAAAGTTCCAGATTGCTTAGTACGAATATTCCTGGTGCTTCAGACGTTGAATTATATACCTGAAAACATCTATGCAATTTCAACCCGGACACGAAATTCCCACCACCGAAAACTAATTATAATTCATCAAGAATTATTGGGCCATGAGAGAGTTTTTGGTGAGAAGTTATTGCATGAATTGATAGAATATAGACGGAATTTCCTGTCAGCTGCATCAACGAGTATAATTTATACCAGTGTTAATGGAATGCGAACCTCCCTGAGATATGAGGAAATCTAAATCGTATATAGATTATAAATACTTTTGAACTGAAATTAGTCCCGACTGCTGACTGCTTTGTGATGATAGAAACTATAATTTGATTTCATGGCAGTGACACCTAGAACGCTGCAGAGAGAGAGAGAGAGAGAGAGAGAGAGAGAGAGAGAGAGAGAGAGAGAGAGAGAGAGAGAGAGAGAGAGAGAGATTGTGAAAATATGCAAATCTCATTTTATATAGTCCTTTTAGAATGATATAATTAACTTACAGGCATTCATTGTCAGTCTTTTCTAAGAAGAGAGAGAGAGAGAGAGAGAGAGAGAGAGAGAGAGAGAGAGAGAGAGAGAGAGAGAGAGAGAGAGAGAGAGATTTTAAGAATATAAAAGCTTGTATTGCATGACGCTTTCAGGGATAATATGATTAACATACAGACATACATTGTCTGGCCTTTCAGAGAGAGAGAGAGAGAGAGAGAGAGAGATAAATGAAATATAAAAGGTTTTATCAAATGGCCATTTTAAGAATAAAATGATAAACCTACAAGCTTACATTGTCTGTCCCTTCCAAGAATGATATATGAATAATTACAAGCTCATAAGATATTCCAACATCGTGTACAGTATGGTCAATATGACGGTAACATACTTCATCCTTTTTTTGTAGGAATAATAGAAAGTATGCGTACACAATATACTTCAATTATAAAAGAACATATGATAAAAAAATACGTTTGTATCACTTTGTCCCATCAACTAAAAAATTACATCAAAATTACAGCCATACTACTATGCGTCCTATAAAAAAAATGAAAAAGAATGACAAACACACGTGAAACATCCCCCTTTAAAAAAAATAATAAAATAACATAATAAATAACGCGAGAGCAACTCATATAATACACGTCAGATCCGCGACGCGAAATCAGCCATAACAATAATGATTAAAATTTCCCGGTCAGTACGCCAAACGGCAATTTCGCGGAGCCAATAAACAAAATGACTAAAATTTGCCGTTATTACATGTAATGAGTGACAGGATGTTCGGGCAATCTGTGTTTATTGCCCGGGTTTTACGAAAACATCCCGCTTCCAGTCTTATCTTGGGCCCCTAATGGTACAATGGCACAGTGGAATGCGAGAGTGGATATATATGTACAGTATATATGTATATACGAGTATATGTATATATATATATATATATATATATATATATATATATATATATATATATATATATATATATATATATATATATATATATAATTTATATATACATATACATACAAACATATATACTGTATATGTATATATGTGTGTGTATGTATAAATATATATACCCTATATACATTATATACATATATATATATATATATATATATATATATATATATATATATATATATATACACACATATATATATATATCGATTGCCATTAATTTATAATACTGCCATCATCTATGTTAAGCTTAAATTTAAAAAAAAAAAGTTAATTTATTTCTTCGGGATATTTTTTTTTTTTTGATAGAGTTGAAATCACTTAACAACACTTCAAAAGCGTCCAGTCGAAGAGTAATCTTCTCTAATTTCTTGATTAGTATCTTTATATATTCAATAAACGCATCGGCTGAATAGAGAATATGTCCCTTTGATACTATATAAGGGTGGAATGAATCAATTCCCCGGTAAAATTCGATTATATATAATTTCGCGGATGGTTGACAACTATTGTACACAGTACATATTGCATCGCCAGTAAAACGGGGTACTCATTCATGCATTGAAAGGTCTTCGGTAATTTAAAAGCTATTTTGTGTTGTTGGCTGCCTGTTGCAATGCAATGCTGAGCCGTTCAAGAACACGGTACGTGTATATATAAGTATATATATATATATATATATATATATATATATATATATATATATATATATATATATATATATATAGTATATATACATTTATATATTTATGTGTATATATATATATATAAATATACATCTGACTCACATCGGGACCGAACCCAGGCCTTTCGAGTGAGAGTACAGCGTATCAGCAATTCGGACACAATGATCACAAAAAGAAGATGGAACCTAAGCATTACGTACCTGAGGTTTTTTCCGGGGCAGGTGCCCATTGCCCAACATGCCAGCGAATTTTACCCAACTTCCCGACCCATCAGCGCTCGAATTGCTAACATTTCATTCGAGCCTCAGGTACTACGTAGTACTTAGGTTCCAACTTCTTTTATGACTCCTGCATCCGGATTGCTAATGCCCTGGACTCTCACTCGAAATGGCCGGGGTTCGGCTCCGTTTTGAGTCAGAAATATATTTCTGTGAAACCCGTTCTTTAGTGTTCATTTACACACACAAACACACGCATTTATATATATGGGTGTATATATACATATATATACATATATATATGTATGTATGTGTGTATGTGTATGTGTGTGTATAAGCAGAAACATTTTACCTAGATGTACGTGGACATATATAAAAAAGTACATAAACTCAAATGTATTTTGAATTTTGTTTGTACTAAGAATATACAAATTCAACCGCGCACACACACATACAATGCTACACTGGCTTACTTGCCATAACAAAGGAGAGAGAGAGAGAGAGAGAGAGAGAGAGAGAGAGAGAGAGAGAGAGAGAGAGAGAGAGAGAGAGAGACTCACTTCTCTAGTAATACCAGCTCATTACGGAAATACGCACTGTTTACATACTACGCCCCATACAAGATCAATAATCCGACGCCGACCTCTTGTGTTTGTATGTTGAAAACAAAAAGGACTGAAGGAAGCCCAGATTGTTATGTAACTGCGTGAGGATTCGTTGCTTGCTTCTTGTCATTATGTCGTTTGGGGAGAGAGAGAGAGAGAGAGAGAGAGAGAGAGAGAGAGAGAGAGAGAGAGAGAGAGAGAGAGAGAGAGAGAATTTTTGTACACACAAATAAACATCACAAATTTTGTGACGTCTGATTTATATGCCAGAAACCGGAATGTCCAGTAAAAATCAACCATCTGTCATACGTAGAACTTAAACCATCTGTCATAAGTAGAACATAGCCATAACTCAGCCATCTGTCATAAAGAGAACGCAACCATCTGTCATAAACTGAACACAACCGGCTGTCTTCTTTACCACTGAATGTCACTTGACTCGGAATGTTAGGGTATGAAAATATTCTATAGATCTATTTCTGTTTTATCCAGTTACTTGGTAAGGATTTTTCTGTCTGTCTCTCTCTCTCTCTCTCTCTCTCTCTCTCTCTCTCTCTCTCTCTCTCTCTCTCTCTCTCTCTCTCTCTCTCTCTCTCTCGCTGCTCCATTGGCAGGTCTCTATTACGTTTTCATTTTGTTATGAAATATTTCCAAGCGTTCTCATTCTCCCTGCTTGAATTTGTTTTACTTCTTTTTCCAAGAACCAAAACCCCTCCTCCTCCCCCTCTCTCTCTCTCTCTCTCTCTCTCTCTCTCTCTCTCTCTCTCTCTCTCTCTCTCTCTCTCTGAACGAAAAGATAGCTCTCACAAGCACACAGCCCATAAACTAAGCGAATAAATCCAGGCTCCTTTTGTAAAGTTCCCGGAAAATATTCGAGAACACAAAGGTGGTGAATATGAGAAAATTGCGCGCGGACGCCCGAGACTAAACTGTTTTCTGCTGACCCCCCAGAGAAGCGGAACGAGGCTGCAATTAAGGTTTCAAAGGGTATTGGAAATGAATTTCTTGCCCTTGCTATTGGAATCCTATGCAAGTCGGGAAGAGGTGGCAAGTCGGAGGAGGAGGAGGAGGAGGAGGAGGAGGAGGAGGTGGTGTGGTGGTGGTTCTCCCAGGGGGAGAATTCGGAAGTACTTTTATTCTTATTTTTTTTTTTTTTTTGATGAGGTCTCTTGAGGACGTTATGTCAAGAATTGATGTTAGTTGGGTCTGTTTGTGAGATGTGATCATTATGCCTAAGATTGGTACCAGAGAGAGAGAGAGAGAGAGAGAGAGAGAGAGAGAGAGAGAGAGAGAGAGAGAGAGAGAGAGGATTTGTACATAATTATTATAGAGAGAGCAAGAGACCTCGCTGGGTTATGAAATTGACAGGATTAATGGATAATACGCGCCGAAGGCTGCGTGTGTGAGAGAGAGAGAGAGAGAGAGAGAGAGAGAGAGAGAGAGAGAGGAATAATTTTTTTATAGTATTGCGCCTGGCAAAGAACCGCGAACAATTTATATATATATATATATATATATATATATATATATATAGTATATATATATATATATATATATATATTATATATACACATAAGTAATCTATAATTAACTTTCTTAAACTTCAATTCAATCAGAAACCACCATCTCATAATCCTCCATAACACCTTCCTAACATCTCACCGTCAGTGACCTAAACCAACACAAGACATCTCTCTCACTTCTGAACATCCCCGGACTCGAATCCGCGTGTCAGCGAAGCCAAGCACCGACCGATTTCTTTTGTGGCGATAAACGCCTGATTAATGGACACTTCTCTGCTCGCGTAATGAACGCCAGCAGAAGCAGTCGCCTCTTTGTAGCTCTTTGTTTAGCTATTTTCGCTATAATGAAGCGGCTATTATTAGCAGCAGCAGCAGCCGGGCGGGCGGGAGAGAGAGAGAGAGAGAGAGCTAACCGAGGATTATTTTGCGTGCAATAATTCCCCCCTTGACCAAGAGCCATAAAATTTGGCCGAATTGACGCCGGTAATTATGATAATTTTGATGCAGAGGATAATTACTTCGCATTTTACAGATCCTTTTCATATTTACGAAATCCTCTCTCTCTCTCTCTCTCTCTCTCTCTCTCTCTCTCTCTCTCTCTCTCTCTCTCTCTCTCTCTCTCTCTCTCTCATTACACACACACATACACACACTCACAAGGGGGTCCGTAATGGTTCGTTCGGAGGACGAAACTAGTCTCTGAGGTTCTTCGTCTCGCTAAGGATTTTCTCGAAATGATTCGATCGGTTGTTGGATTATGATGAATAAATTAACCTTAGTCACTCAATGTAAACATCAGCACTTGGCAGTTGCGGAACGTTCCGTTTGAAGGACGAAGATGAGACAGTGTTTCAAAGCAGTCCCTTTAATTTCAAAAATGTTTCGATCAGATCCGAAAAGTTATATGCCTCAGAATTTGCAATATGGTTCAAAGAATATTCAAAATAGCAATATGTTCAAAGAATATTCAAAATAAAGAAGATAAATGCTCCTCATTCCCGTTAAGCTACTGGAAAATGTACTGACTGGTTTATAAAATCGTGAAAAATTTGATCCATAAGTTTTAGATTAAAGTATGGCTTGGTTATCAATAATGACATTAAATTCTATTGGAAAGCGATGTATACAATTATGCATATACCCAATAGTAAAGATATATATATATATATATATATATATATATATATATATATATATATATATAATATTATATATATATCAATTAATCAAAAAAGATAATCTTTGTTATAATTCTATAAATTAACGAAGATCCTTAACCAAATGCATTCTCTGCCAAAAAAAAAAAAAAATGGCCAGGAATTTATTTTGAGAAAATAATCTTATCATCTCATTCTATTCCTTCTGACCAAAAAGCCCTAAGCATTGCTGTATTCCTGGATGCTATTCATAGATTCTACATCAAAGTCCTCACTGGACAACACACGTACGCGTTTTTCTACAGCTTTGCCATAATAGGAAGATAAAGAATTAGTACCACGCATTTCTTTACCCGGTGACCTTTCAAATGCTTTTGAATAAATGTCAAGTGGACCATATCCTACCTGGTTTAAGCATTTTATAGCTAAACGAGCGTCTGAGACCACAGGACTATGGGACAATCTATAACTTAGAGCAGAGGTTCCTAACCTTTTATTACCACGCCCCCTTTAAGAGTTGGTCCTTCCCTCCACGACCCCCTTGCATCTGTGAGTAAAATTCCCTCCCAGATTTAAAGGAAAATAAAAAAAAGAGAGAAAGGATTTCGAGGATAGGGAGAGAGGTAAATAATTACAAAACAGGGCAAGCCCAACGAGTCTAACTAGAGTAGTAGGCTATAGGAAACTAACGTTTGCATTTTTTCATAAACTTCTGAATATTAGTTTCTCACTCTTGTTAAGAGAATAACGAATATAATTGGAGAAATTTTAAAATTTTCCCTAGGGCTCGCGCCTCCCCTGGAAATTGCTGACTGACGCCCCGCAGGTTGAGAACACTGATTTTGAGTCTTCGTAGAAGTAACAATCATCTTGGTTATGCATTGTTTCGTCGTGGTATAATTTCCCTCGTGCGGTTGTGGAATCTTCCGATCTCCGATTATTTAAGCGAGGAGCAAATTCGTTCACCTTTTTCCTATAACTTGTCTCTCCCTCTCTGCAGGCTGATTTCCCATCGGAGCCCTCTTGGGTCTATTATAGTCAGCTGAAGACTTAAGGAAATAAAGAAAGAAAGCTATTTCGTGGCAGGAGGATATTGGAATTATAATGTCAACGCGCCCCACATGAGCAACTTGGGGGCGGGAGACACCCAATTTCCACCCAAGCTAAGAAGTTGACCCAAAACCCCGCCTCTGAAAATATCTAAAATCTATCATTTGTTGCAGTTTCATGATTGTTCGGTTATGAGTTTGTAACGCAATTTCACTAACGGAACAAACAGACAAAGCAAGTCAAAAAGGAAAACAACGCCTCTTGCAACTATGTTAAAAGCAAGTCAGAAAGAAAAGCCACGTCTCCTGCAACTATGTTGAAAGCAAGTCAGAAGAAAAAACAACGTCTCTTGCAACTATGTTAAAAGCAAGGCAGAAAGACAAACAACGCCTCTTGCAACTATGTTAAAAGCCAGTCAGAAAGAAAAGCAACGTCTCTTGCAACTATGTTAAAAGCAAGTCAGAAAGAAAAACAACGTCTCTTGCAACTATGTTAAAAGCAAGTCAGAAAGAAAAACAACGCCTCTTGCAACTATGTTAAAAGCAAGCCAGAAAGAAAAACAACTCCTCTTACAACTATGTTAAAAGCAAGTCAGAAAAAAAAACAACTCCTCTTACAACTATGTAAATAGCAAGTCAGAAAAAAAAAACAACGACTCTTGCAACTATGTCAAAAGCAAGTCAGAAAGAAAAAACAACGCCTCCTGCAACTATGTTGGCAGGGGTGATAAAATGATCACCACCGCGTAGGAAAAAATAGAATGAAATAAAAAAAATCAAAAGAGAAGAAACTTCTCAAACATGTTATGGAGCTTTGTTGCAGAGGGGCTCTACAAAGCAATGGCAGGCACACTAATGCATTTGGCCCAGTTGCTTTACTGTGTTGAGATACAATTACTTCTCCGTGCAGCAGTAATGTTTCAGTGGTAAACGCAGCAATACTGCTAGTAACAAAATACACCATTATTCTCACTGAAAGATATTATTATTATTATTATTATTATTATTATTATTACTATTATTATTATTATTATTATTATTATTATTATTATTATTATTGTTTAATTTGATATAAAAAGATGCTGAAGCCATTTCTATGTAATACAAGAGAGAGAGAGAGAGAGAGAGAAGAGATTAGGAATTATTGCGAAAAAATAACAGTCAACAGAGGTTTATCATAACAATACGGGAACAAATAGCAGAGAGAGAGAGAGAGAGAGAGAGAGAGAGAGAGAGAGAGAGGAGAGAGAGAGAGAGAGAGAGAGAGAGAGAGAATGTGTGTGGTTGCGTTTAGGAATCAAGATGAAAATATTAGGAAGATACGCAGAGATTAATCATAACAATATAGAAATAAATACAGAAATAAATGTAGAATTCGAACGGAATAAGAGAGAGAGAGAGAGAGAGAGAGAGAGAGAGAGAGAGAGAGAGAGAGAGAGAGAGAGAGAGAGAACGTGTGTGGTTGCGTTTAGGAATCAGGATGAAAATATTAGGAAGATACGCAGAGATTAATCATAAACAATATAGACATAAATACAGAAATAAATGTAGAATTCGAGCGGAATAAGAGAGAGAGAGAGAGAGAGAGAGAGAGAGAGAGAGAGAGAGAGAGAGAGAGAGAGAGAGAGAGAGAGTGTGTGTGGTTGCGTTTAGGAATCAGAATGAAAATATTGGCAAGCTACGCAGAGGTTAATCATAACAATATAGAAATAAGTGTAGAATTCGAACGGAATAAGAGAGAGAGAGAGAGAGAGAGAGAGAGAGAGAGAGAGAGAGAGAGAGAGAGAGAGAGAGAGAGAGAGAGACGTGTGTGCGTGTTCTACAAAGTAAGACAATGGATCACATTGTTGCTCCAACATTCCAGCCCATCTGCTTTCGGACCGGGCTTAAAAATTGTCAGCCTCAGCGAGACAGTCTGGTATTTAAGCGATCAAAGGGGAATTATTATTCCCGTATTCAAAATAGATCCGTTTGCCTCATAAGGCTGAATAATCGCCAAGGCTCATTTTTCCTCATTACTTCTGGAATGACTGAGTGTGATGCAGCATGTGTTAGCTGGTAAACACATACGCGTTTTGTTTTTTTATAAGATGAATATAATGATGTAGCATGATGCCTTTTGCACAGTGATTGGGAGGATGTTTATGTGTTTGCGTTTATATATATATATATATATATATATATATATATATATATATTATATATATATATATATATATATATATATATATATATATATATATATATATATATCAGAAATGATCTAACCTTTATCTTCATAATTCTTAATACAGTCCCTGCATTTTGTTCGTGCATTGGCCAATTTAAAGGCATCTATATTCTGATCTTACTAGGGCTGACGATAATTACCCACAGCCGATATCGTTGAGGTCTATCTCGCCTCTGATTGGTCGATATATTTGAAATGGAAGCTCTCGTTGGTTGCTCTCGCCAATCAGAATAGCTTCACCGACATCGTCTGGGGATATTTACAGTCAGCAACAGAAAGAGTTATATTTGTCCTTTCCTCTGGGTTCAGTACCTAACTTACTGTTTCAAAAACTGCATCGCATGAACTATAGGCCATTTTTCCTCTCTTAATTTATTTATTTATTCTTTTTTTCTAATGACTGATCTCTCTCTGTGTCTCCTATTACCTTATGTCGCTTCTTGGAAATGAAACCATATTCTTTGAAAGCCTGAATTTCAAGTCAGTGGACTCCGTGAGCTTGTTTCATAGGAATTTGTGTTTGTCTTCTGAATAATAATAATAATAATAATAATAATAATAATAATAATAATAATAATAATAATAATAATAATAATAATAATAATAATAATAATAATAATAAAGATAAAAATGAAATTTTCCGCCTTCACAAGTTAGAGAGGGCTGGTATATATATCATTTGCCCCGAATTCTTCGAGATATACAAATCCCAGTGCCATTACCGGAGTACATAAATCTCCCCCTGTCATTACCACAACAAAAATGCTCCAGTTCACAGCGGGAGTAATATTACGGTTTGCCATGTAATTATCATAACTCGTGTAATCTTAGCAGGGGTTGAATTTCTCTCCGACCATTTCGTATATCATAAAATCTAGTTTTCTCTCTCATCTTGGAATTAATAGTGTCTGACAACCCACGTCTACATGGAGAAGAATACTACGTATATGCAGGCCAGTGCTCTCAGTGATTAATGTATAATGCCTAGAACAACGTATAATCATTTATATGATATGAGTATTGCTGTTGATATAAGCGTTCCTCCACACTACATTAAGCATAACGTAAACAATCGTCGGCAACTTATCACATACATATCACAAATATGTTGAGTACAAGTCGAAGACTTGATGGTATATTGGTACTCTACTCAGGCCATTACATTGTTGCCAGTGATCTAAGGGTTCGTCCACACTACAGTAACCAAGTCTTAAGCACAAGTCAGCAACTTATAACAAACATGTCACAAACATATTGAATACAAGTCTATGACTTGCTGGTAGTCTACCATTTGCCAAAGATCAGTGCTCAACTTATGCCATCAACTTGTTTCCAGTGATTGTCCACATTACAGTAAACATTTCTAAACACATGTCGGCAACTTATCGCCCACAAATCACACATATGTTGGATACAAGTCTGAGACTTATTTGAAGTCCAGCATTTGCCAAAGACCAGTACTCCAATTACACCATTAACCTGTTGCCAGTAATCTAAGAATTCGTCCACAGTACAGTAAACATTTCATAAACACATGTCAGCAACTTATCGCACACACATCACAAACACGTTGGACGCAAGTCAACGACTCATTGGTAGTCCAGCGTTTGCCAAAGATCGGTACTCCACTTATTCCATTAACTTGTTTTCAACCTGTTTGTGATATGCAAGCGATAAATTGCCGACATTTTGTTTATGACAAAAGCGATATCTCTTGCTCATTTCCACATAACATCAGCTTAATCCACAAGACTACCTCCTGAATGAGGAAATGTTACAAGATTTGGAAAAACTAAAGCAAATATTGATCTCCGAAGCTGGTAGCTGAGGTGGAAAAAGGGTATTATTAGTGACTCTCACTTGAGAAAAGAGCCCAGTTGGAACCTACATATACTAGTAATAGTATTGGGATATGATACATGCTATACATAGGTAAACTTAGGCAGGGTTAGGATGCATCCTCGTTTTGGCAAAGAGAAAGTATAGTTCCAGCGGGGATGAAACCTTTCCAGTGCCACAGGGCCTAGGTAGCAGATTTTGATAGGACCATTCTGTAGAAACTTACTAATTACAGATTTCCTGAAAGCATTGATGAGAGAAGTGGTCTGGCATTGAATGCAACATGTAGGATATGGTTCTGATTATTGAAAAGTTCAGAACGCTCCAGTCGATTGCATCAAAAACAAAACCAACAATTCGATAAATGCTAATGATAAATAAAGAGAGAAAAAAATAGAAAGACGGGGCAAAAAGAGAGAGAAAAAAAAAACAACACCAGACGCTACATGAAAGCAAACTCGACCTAGCCGAGAAGGAAAGTCTATCCAAAGATGATGAAAAAGTGGAGGAGGAGGAGGAGGAGGGGTTGGATAAAACCAATATCGACCCGAACACGTTTGACCAATAGTGCTCAGGTCCTTGTGATGCCTTCCCCTGATGGATAAGGGTGAGAGGGAGGGAGGTAGATTGGTTGGGGTGTAGTCTAGGGAGCACAGAGTGCTATGCACTGTACATACTACGGTGACTTCATTCAAGTGTTCTTGCTGTAGATCCAATTTTCAACTTTTGTTCAGAGGTAAATGTGGAAGTAGCATTCAGTGGTCTTAGCCAGTTAATAATAATAATAATAATAATAATAATAATAATAATAATAATAATAATAATAATAATAATAATAATAATGTATTCTAACGTAAACACTGATGAGGACAAATTGTTCTTCATGAGACTGTAAATTTCTTAGCAGTGTAAATAATGATAATAATAATAATAATAATAATAATAATAATAATAATAATAATAAATCTAGTGTGGATTTTCACCATATTAGTGACTCATATGATTATGACATTGTTATAATAATAATAATAATAATAATAATAATAATAATAATAATAATAATAATAATAATAATAATAATAATAATAAATCCAGTGTGGATTTTCACCATATTAGTGGCTCATAAGATATGAGATTTTTATAATAATAATAATAATAATAATAATAATAATAATAATAATAATAATAATAATAATAATAATAATAATAATAATAATCTCAGGCTCTTCAAACCTCGTTTGACCTGCACATACGAAAGCGTGCGATGGGAAACTTTGGTAATAACGACAGCAATAATAAATCGACTGTCTACCGTTCGCTCCTTCCCTCATAAAAGCTGTATCGATCCCAAGGTGTACGACAGGAAATGTTGGGAAATGTTCCAGGGAAGATTAAGAAACAGCGATGTGGACATAGAGGGATGGCTTGGCCATTTTTATGACGGGGGGAGAAATGATGGGAAATGATTGAAAATGATCGAACAAAACAGTGATGGCAAATCTATTAGGAATTTATGATGAGATAAATGGAATGGAAAAATGTAAAAAAAGGGAAAAATAAAGAAAGTATTGAAATATTAAATGATTTTTTGAAAAATATTAGAACGTAGGGAAGTGAAATGAGGAATCAATCAGGGAAGATTGGTGAGATATGGTAAATCAAAATGGTGTGATAAGAATAAAAGGAGAGAGATGGAGAAATTGTGGAAGATGATTGGATAATAATGAGTTTGTATATACATACATACATACATATATATATATATATATATATATATATATATATATATATATATATATATATATATATATATATATATATATAATTGTATATAAAGAACGATTGTCGGAACGAAAGTTTCCATACAAAATTACATCCAGTAACCAAACAATAATACGACCTTACAAGAAACAGACCTTAACCAGATTAATTCCTCTAAAGCTCAACTTGATTTCTGAACTTCCAATGCTGTGCTATTCCTGACCACACAATATATAACCTTTGCCTTTGTGTGTGACCATTTTTTCTATTTTGAAGATCGAACTGAATTTTGGAGACTTCTTAAAAGGTTAACTTTGACACGCGGCAGAGGATCAATAGACACATTGAAATTGCGACGCAAACATGTCGCTTCCTCGACCTTTGGAGCCGAGGGCACCGAGTCGGAATGCTCTTTTGTCTCCGGTCGCATTGTGGACTGGACTGTTTGTCCGTTCTGCCGTATTTTTTCGTTCAGTTTCTTTGGAATAATCGACGTGTCCGGGGGTGAAGAATAATGAAACGAATTGTGGAACCGGAGTCTTTTTAATGTTTAATATTCCCGGAGGGAGATTCTAAAGCAGGGTAAAAAAAAGACTATCAACGATTTCAATTGCTTCTGTTGAATATGCTATTAGTATGACGAGACACCAAAGCGACTTATTGGGGATCAAGTTGGTCATAATATCTCATTTCATCACGCTTTTATATTCGCGCATTTCATAGGCAAAATATGAAGAAAACAACACGGCGTTTACTTTGACAATGCTAGAGTCCATTTCTCATATTTTTTTTTCAGTCTTCACGTTTTTTATTCGTCTCAGAATAGACCAGACATCAAATGACCAAAGACTGGTATTGAAGACTTGGTCTTTACGTGACACTTCAGACTGAACTTCGAGCTGAGTTGAAGAGTTCGAGGTCAAAGGAAATGACAACGACCTCATTTATTCGCATTGCGTGGAATCTGTTTTATTAAATGCATTTTGTTGATTTGCTTACGTTTGTTTTTTGTTATGATGTATCTGTTTATTTTTATAGTATTTTTTTTTTGGGGGGGGGCAGGGTTTGCCCCTGTCTACATAACAGTGGGATTTAATCCCGTTGTTTAGAATCCATTTTTATTAAGTGTCTTTTGTTCATTTGTTTACATTTTTAGTTTTCTGTAAAAGAAAACTATTGTGTCGGCTTTGTCTGTCCGTCCGCACTTTTCCTGTCCGCCCTCAGATCTTAAAAACTACTGAGGCTAGAGGGCTGCAAAGTGGTATGTTGATCATCCACCCTCCAATCATCAAACATACCAAATTGCAGCCCTCTAGCCTCAGTAGATTTTTTTTTTTCATTTTATTTAAGATCAAAGTTAGCCATAATCGTGCTTCTGGCAACGATATTGGATAGGCCACCACCGAGTTTTGGTTAAAGTTTCATGGGCCGCGGCTAGTACAGTATTATACAGAGACCACCGAAAGATAAATCTATTTTCGGTGGCCTTGATTATACGCTGTAGCGGCTGCACAGAAAACTCGATTGCGCCGAAGAAACTTCGGCGCATTTTTTACTTGCGAGTTTTTTATCAGTAAAAATAATAATAAATGCTTTATTTCGCATGAAATAAACACTAGTGTGAATTTCGTACACAGAGCTACAAAAATACTAAAATTCTATCAAAAATATATAAAAATACATGTTTGACGTGAACACATATGTAAAAATATTGAGAATTCATGCATACAAGTAGGTATGTGTATACATAAGCATTTAATGTCTGCGGTATGCACCGCAAGCGTTTGTCAGAATACCCTCCACATTCTCAATTCTGAATCCCTGAACCACAAACTACAAGTGAGATACTGAATTCAGCAACAGTGAACAATAAGAAAAACGTATGACAACCCTGAACAGAATCGACTGTTATGACACCGCGTCTTCAGAGTGTCAGACACACTAAGGCACCGTAATAAATCCTCGCAACTCCTCCCATTGAGAAAGGAAACCTTCGTTTATGCCTGCTATTCGTCTGAGAGCCAATAAAAAGGTGACCTGGAGTCGCCTTTTACCTGCGGTAAACACTCGCGTCCCGTGATTACAGGCTTTACACCTTCACCACGTCCGTATGTCTTTTTTTTTTCTTTTTTTTTTTTAGTGGAAGAAAGAATCTATCACGCTGACTTATTCCCGGGCTTCTTCTTTCTACGACGGGAGTCACGCACGCCGAGGGGAGGATTATCCGCCCTGAATAAAACACCAAAAGAACCTTCATTATCAGACGGGAACTTTGTACTTCTCAGATACCATAGTTCGATTATTTCTTCCTGTGCCGCCGTTTTGGATGTGGTCAGTTTGTTAATATGGTTCCCAGATACCATATTTCGATTACTTCTTCCTATGCCGCTATTTTGGATGTGGTCACTTTGTTAATGTAACTCTTAAATTGATTGCTAAGTGTAATTTAGGGTAGGAATTATGTGAAATTGCAGGTGAATCTATATCTAGAAAAACATTCAAGCGCAGGCTTCAGTACAGTGTCTGCGTTACCTAAGGGACTTTTGCCACTTACCAGAAAGGCCAGGCGCCCAGAGTGTCCCTTAAGCTGAGGTGTGATTATACTTCCAAAACAGCCATAAACCACTGTTCATCGCGTGCGTTTACTTTGCCCCCTCTCTCCACACCGAGGTAGAATGTTTGCTGTTCGTAAGACTGGCAGACATAATTGAACATTCTCGTGATACGAAGCCTGAAAAAAAAAAAATGCCTCCCGTCCCCCTGCGGGAGCATAAAGGACCTCGATGAAATATCGTCGATGGGGGAAGGAGCCCGGACATTTCTATGGAGACTATTTACAGGGGAAGAAAGGAATTGTTGGCTTTATAATCTCCAACGCGCATGCGTGAGAGGCCCCGCTAGCGCGTTTGGCCGAAGATGGATGGCTCCCGCGACGATAAATTGTCAGTACGGATGTATTTTTACGCTTTGTTGTATCCCCTGCAATAAACTATTTCGCTCTGAGTTCGCTCTACACGTCGCGATGTTTGCTGATGGCAATGGGTTGAGACTATTCACAATAGAGGGAAGTGTACGTGTGTGTGTTTCTATGTGGATAGATACACACAAAAAATTTAGACACGGATCAAACAGGTAGACACACACACATACAGATTTATATATATATATACATATATATATATATATATATATATATATATATATATATATATATATATATATATATATATATATATATATGTATATATAAGATTTACAAAGATTTAGAAAGTATTGTGAAACTAATAAAAAGCTGATAAACAACCAAAAAGTTATCGAATTCAACGAAATCTGCATACAAAAAAAAAATGTTTTCCCCAAAAGCAAACACACACACACACACACACATTATATAGGAAAAAACACTTCGTAATATAACGTAATAGAAAACTGTGGGATGATGA
>JANJGK010000036.1:33363044-33373893 GCA_039081455.1 Macrobrachium rosenbergii
CTCTACGTGGCTCCCTCTCTCCTAGTAACTCTCTGTGACCTTTTGCCAAGGTTTTCTCCTCTCTATAGCTCTCACTGACCCATCCCTTGAGTCATCCCAGCCTCCTATCCCCCCACCCTCCCCCCCCAAACCTCCCAGTACACCATTTTGCGACCCGCCCCCTGGTTCCTTCCGGTAGGGGCCCCGTTTTATTTGCTCGACTGACTCCTGTGATTGACTTTGAAACTTCGGGAGAACCAATTCGAATTTTCTGCTTAACTTTACTTCAGTGGGTCTCGCCGAAGAGATGAATTGCCTTCCTCGTCGAATAATAATTCGATGCCCTCGTAAGTCCAAGCAAGGAGGGGAAAGAGGAAAGCAGAGGTTATACTTGAGCAGAGCATAATCTATGTGATATTATTATTATTATTATTATTATTATTATTATTATTATTATTATTATTATTATTATTATTATTATTATTATTGATGTTATTCCTATTGCTGTGACTTGTACATTTTAGGAATTTTTAGGTACCTTGACATACTCTCTGCATTATTAGATTTAGAAGCTTGTATATAAATACACATATACATACATACATATATATATATATATATATATATATATATATATATATATATATATACATTATATGTAAATATATATGTATATAATATATATATATATATATATATATATATATATATATATATATATAATTATTTATATATATAGATGTATAGATAGATAGATAGATAGATAGATAGATAGATAGATAGACAGACAGCACTTTGAAACAAACAAAAAACTCCCGAATCCAAACACGAAATCTGCTTAGCCCCAAAAAAAATTGAATAACGCATCGCTGATATCTGGAAAGCTTAACTCAATCCAATTGGCTATGCTGATAAAATCAATTTATGTTCCGCCGGAACATATATTTCGAATGCTAACTTTCCCCAGCAACACATGCATATGGAAACGGAACTGGGAGAGCAAAAGCATCGATTCCATTAACATATTCAGGCGCTATATCATTCCTATGCTTTGATTTCGTAAGCTGGTGATGAACGCACCAATTGAATGAGAATGTTTTTATATATATATATATATATATATATATATATATATATATATATTATTTTGGTGATGATATTTGGGGAGATTTATTCTATTAGATCTGAAGGATATATATATATATATATATATATATATATATATATATATATATATATATATATATATATATATATATATATATATATATATATATATGTATATATATATATATATATATATATATATATATATATATATATATGTATGTATGTATATATATACATATACATATACATACATATATATAAAATATATATATATATATATATATATATATATATATATATGTGTGTGTGTGTGTGTGTGTGTGTGTGTATATATATATACATATATATATATATATATATATATATATATATATATATATATATATATATATATATATATATATATATATATATTAGGATAAGAGAAAAGTATTTATATCATTTCAAATCATATGAGAGCAAACTTAGTCAATAATATAATATATTGCTGCACACAATACTAACTACAGAAATATTAAAGATTTTAGTTCTCGTTGAAAATGTTTAAAGTTCTTGTTTGTACAATAAATATGATATTTTCATATATATGAAAATTAACCTTACGTTATAAAAACCTTAATAGATAATCAGTTGAGAACACAAATTACACAGGTTTCATAGTAACATCTAATTTGGTCATAGGAGAAATTGTATTATAAAATCAATGTAAACACATGAAAAGGTGAAACTGAATATCATTACATAAAATGTAATATAGCAAAAAAAAAAGGCATTAATACAGTTATCGCTATTCAGATAAAACCGCCGAACACGCGATTCAAATTGCGTAAATATTTGAGTGAAAATCGAGCGGAACCTTGAATATATTATCAGCACTCCGCTGTTATCAGTCACGTGATAAAGGGTAGATAAGAGCCGAAGGGAAATTAATATAAACGTTATTGCAAACAGCCTGCTTTGTATACTGAAACTTGACTGGAATGAATTCATTTTGTATCACTGAAATGTCACAGATATTTTGGTTTTAGTCTTTTCATCAGTTTAAAGAAAAAACGAGGTACAAAATGCGCCGAAGTTTCTTCAGCGCAATCGAGTTTTCTGGACGTCGTAAAAACAAGTCTACCGAAATTAGATCTATCTTTCGGTGGTTTCGGTATAATGCTGTATGAACCGCGGCCCATGAATCTTTAACCACGGCCCGGTGGTGGCCTGGCCTATATCGTTGCCAGATGCACGATTATGGCTAACTTTAACCTTAAATGAAATAAAAACTACAGAGGCTAGAGGGCTACAATTTGGTATGTTTGATGATTTGAGGGTGGATGATCAGCTTACCAATTTGCAGCCTTCTAGCCTCAGAAGTTTTTAAGATCTGAGGGCGGACAGAAAAGTGCGGACGCGAAAAAGTGCGGACGGACAGGCAGAGCCGGCACAATAGTTTTCTTTTACAGAAAACTAAAAAGACATTCAAGCATTTTCAAGCTAACTTTTATTGTGCTGTTAGTTAGACTCCCTTCAAATGGAAGATGCCATTTGTAATCAACATATTAAAATATTAAAACATTTTTTTTTCTTGGCTCTCTCGAGATTTAAACAGTTGTTTTTTCCCTTTTATGGAATCTTTATTGTCATCAAAAATATAACGGTTGGGCCAAGAATGTTAAATTTGCAGTATGCTAAAGTTGCTGTCACTAATTCGTCTTCTGAGGGTTGAGTCTCATAATAATAATAATAATAATAATAATAATAATAATAATAATAATAATAATAATAATAATAATAATAATAATAGCATTTAATCAGGACTTGCTTGATCAATAATAATAATAATAATAATAATAATAATAATAATAATAATAATAATAATAATAATATTAATGATATCTTGTTAGGACTTCTTGTCTCTTTCCATAATAATAATAATAATAATAATAATAATAATAATAATAATAATAATATCTTATTAGGACTTCTTGTCTCTTTCCATAATAATAATAATAATAATAATAATAATAATAATAATAATAATAATAATAATAATATCTTGTTAGGACTTCTTGTCTCTTTCCATAATAATAATAATAATAATAATAATAATAATAATAATAATAATAATAATAATAATAATAATGCGTTCGGCAAGGAACCAAGCTATGGATTCCGAGATACTTTCCATTCGGGGTGAATCGCGAACGGGTCCGCTGGCTGAGAGAAACTTTTGCTCCCAGCTCGCAAAGTTTATCTCCCTTATCGAGTATTTGCATTTATGTCAGTCGCCCTCTCCCCTTTCTATAATCTGCCGTCCTTTGCCTTCCCTTCGCAGGGAAATTCTGTTCTCTGTTTCCCCCATTTCAATTTGGGTTTGGTCTGGGCGGGCGTTCCTGTCCATCTTCTGCGTATCTCAACGCTTGTGCGATGCGTGCATTTGTTCGTCTTGCTTCTGTAGGTGTGTGTGTGTATGTATGTGTATATGTATATATATACATATATATATATATATATATATATATATATATATATATATATACATATATATATATATACATATATATATATATATATATATACAGTATATAAATATCTTACAGTTTTTTTTAAATGTACAGCGTTATACGAGGTGCTGAAACATTCCGTTTTTTTTTTTTTGTCTTTGCGTGACTTGATGGTGGGACTTGAATTATAAAAAAAAATACACAAAAACCACAGTAGTCAATGTGGTATCATGCTATACTCCTTCCTCACCAGCACCCCCCCACCTCTCTCTCTCTCTCTCTCTCTCTCTCTCTCTCTCTCTCTCTCTCTCTCTCTCTCTCTCTCGTTCTGTTTGTCTGACTATCGTTGTCTGTCTCTGCTGGTTCAATTTTACTTTCTATTAAATTGTATGTGATATTATACTCATAACATTCTCTCTCTCTCTCTCTCTCTCTCTCTCTCTCTCTCTCTCTCTCTCTCTCTCTCTCTCTCTCTCTCTCTCCTGTTTGCTTGCTCATCTGTCTCTTGTTTTCTGTCACTGTTTCTTCCATTTTTCTTTGTATTAAATCGTATCTGATATTATACCATAGCATCTCTCTCTCTCTCTCTCTCTCTCTCTCTCTCTCTCTCTCTCTCTCTCTCTCTCTCTCTCTCTCTCGTTATTGGGATCTCATGAGATCAAGAACCTGTGCTGGCACAAGGCCTACCACATCTCCAACGAAGGCATCTCTCTTATCCCTTTTTTTCTTTCTTTCTTTCGCCGTTTGCTGAATTTCATTCAACCTAAAGAAATCAAATCTTCCACTTATTAACCAATTAGTTGATAAATACATTTGTTCTTACTCCTGAGTTAGGATAATCTCCCTGTGAATAATCAATAATTCTTCCTTCAGTTTTCTTCTTAAAATTAATTTGGGTAAAGCAAAATGATTTAGTAAAAGTGAAAGGTTACCGAAAATGTGTATATCGACTGGCCATTGGTATTCGGGAAAAAGGTGTAAAAAGTGTGTAAAAGAAAATTTGATATTCCTTCCTTAACCACGTCTGGTCGCTGATGACATTTAGTTTATGACATTTAGTTGATGACATTTATAAATAACTAGCTGACCAACCCGGAGCTGCTCAGAAAAACTTTGAATGACAACCAATAAACTCTCTCTCTCTCTCTCTCTCTCTCTTCTCCCAACACCCGCTCTACTCTCTCTCTCTCTCCTCCCAACACCCGCTCTACTCTCTCTCTCTCTCTCTCTCTCTCTCTCTCTCTCTCTCTCTCTCTCTCTCTCTCTCTCTCTCTCTCTCTCTCTCTTAAGATAGTTGCTTCAGTTACATTGCCCATCATTTTTGACATTTTATATTTCACCCCTTCTCACCTCCAGTTCCTATCAGGACTGGACTTGGGCTTAAAGGGCATCGGGAGTGTCATTATTCATCTCAACGACCTCAAAAGCTATGGATTAGGCACTAATATCTGTCTTTTTCGGTTATTTTTACATGTCGCCCCTTCCCACAACCCCCACCCCCTTTGGTGCCAACATACATAAATCCATTTTTATATATATAAATAAAAAATATATAAAACATTCAAGTGACATAAGAAAAATTAAGGAGTTTCGTTAAACAAAATAAAAAAAACAATTTAGGTCACCTCGACAGGGCAGTCGTGAGATTCACGTAAAGCAACCGCGAGGAAAGTGGAATGTTATCAGTGGAACATCATAAGCTGAGAGATTGAGTGAATGATTTCTAGCGAAGTTGGTCCGTGGCCTTCTCTAACCTTTTTCTCGTGGAATGAACCAGAAGCAGAATCGAACTGAAAAATTAAAGAGACTTCGTAATAAATAATGTAATTGCAGATCTGCAACATGGAGAAAATACTGAAAGATTGCATATTTTTTTAACTTCAGTTATTGATGTCAGAAAAAATATAGTATTAATTTTATTTCATAATAAATAATGCAATTGCAGATCTACAACGCGTAGAAAATACTGGAGGGTTGCGTATTTTTTTAACTTCAGTTATTGATGTCAGAAAGAATACAGCATCATATTCTTTTTTCTGTTACATGTGGTACAATAAATACATATATCTTCATGCCTCGTCATTTACAAATGAATCTGTACAACAATTCTAGTCTTTGATTTAGAGTTAAGCTGATGTTTGATGTGTCATACAGTTTTCATAAAATCTATATGCAAAAGAGTTTGATGTGGCTCGTAGCTTTTGTAACAAAACGCAGTATCACTGATTTGAATCAACGAAATGCTGTGCTAGCCTTGACAGCATTTCGAACTAAACAAAATAGAAATGACGATACATTTCCAAATACGATCAGAATTTATATGCATACTGACTCGTAGGATTTTTTTTTTTAGGTTAGGTCTAGTTATTACGAGAACGAAGGAAATGCACAAATAACCTTTAGTGAAGTAAGTCTATAAAAAATTGTTGTAAGAACTTCTACGTGAAATATTACAATCAGGAAATTGTTATTCTAAGAAAAATGCAAGTGGAAGCATTTAATGATTGCAGATATTTCAAGAATCATCTTTAATATTCTTTATTATTTTTCCCATGCCTTTCTAACTATTTTACACTTATGAAGCATATAATTCCCTTCAGTTTAAATCTATCCCATTCACCTAATATTATATAATTGAAGAAAATTATTCTTATAATTTCCTACGACTTACAATGAAAACTGCCGTCACGAATGAATTGCAAGTCTATACAATAACGATGAAGAAACTGCCTGTGAATCACAGGGAAGGCTACAGTTATAAATCGTTTGTGCCTCTGTGAAGCAAAGCTTCATCACTCTTAACCTACTTAAAATTATACGCTGCCTCTTCCAGACCTTTTAATCTTGAAGAGTCAGTATTCCGCGACTTTTGGCTTAAATTAACTTCGCTTGATTGTTTTTTTTTTAATTCTTGGTAACGTAAGGACATAAGTTCGAACATTACGTGTGTATTTATTTTTAAAAGAAGCCAAGAAGGTGATGAAACAAGGGAAATATGAAGAGAAATTAATCTACAAAGATTTTTTTAAAATATGTAAAAGACCGTTATATAATAAAAGTAAGTGATAATGATTAATATCAACAATTAATGATAAGCAATTAACGTTAAGGGTGAACATAAACAGAGTAATAGGAAAATCGAATAATAATAATAATAATAATAATAATAATAATAATAATAATAATATTATTATTATTATTATTATTATTATTATTATTATTATTATTATTATTATTATTATTATTATTATTATTACTTAATCACTGACCACTCATTAACACCATATCTAAAAAACACATGCACATATCTAGGAAAATGCAATAACATTAAAAATCATAGTTCCCACACCAGCATTCCAGAATTCCGGCCTGGAACACAAAACCCGGGCATTCTGAATCTTAGCTTCCTCTCTCATTCCCGAACTTTTAAATCGTTCACGGACTCGACACAACAGCCGATAATGTTCACGAATACGCGAGACTCATGATTCACGGAGCCCAATCACAAATAGGAATGCGAGATTCATATTCATGTAGAACGCTGGGAAAGGTGACTCTTTGCGAACGTGTCAGAGACGGGAAGCGAATCGGCAAGTTTCAGGCTTCACTGTAGTTGGGATGATTAAAGGGCCTGGCGTTATGAAATAACAATAATAATAATAATAATAATAATAATAATAATAATAATAATAATAATAATAATAATAATAATAAGGGACAAACCGCCATGTGGTTTCCATACAAAATGTGTAAAATAGTTATACACTTTACATTACGGAAAAAATTCATCCACTGCAGATATATGATATTATGACGAAACCAATAAATAATAATAATAATAATAATAATAATAATAATAATAATAATAATAATAATAATCATTATCATCATCATCATCATCATCATCATCATCATCATGAGAAAAATTCATCATGGTTTTCTTGCAAAATATGTAAACAATTATGGACTTTACAGAAATAATTAAAGCACAGCAGATTTATATGCTTATTTCAGCTTTATAATAATAATAATAATAATAATAATAATAATAATAATAATAATAATAATAATAATAATAATAATAATAATAATAATAATAATTATAATAATAATAATAATAATCATAATAATAATAATGTCACACTCTTTTCTATCATTGCCACAGAAATAAAAGTAAGTCTGACCCCTGCTATTTGGTGTCTTTCAAATCACACACTCAGACAGCGAGGATTCTTTTGTTTTGATTCCCTGAGTCCTACAGGAGCAATAAACTGATTGCATCTGACGTCCAGAGAGGCTCTGCAAAGGGCGGAAGATTCGTACAAAGCGTCTCTTGCTCAAATATATGAGTATACTGTTTTGGCATTTTTGCTTTCTACGAGATTGGTGAGTGGGTGTTGGACGCGAAGTAATGTAAAGTATATATGTGTATGTATGTATGTATGTATAATATATATATATATATATATATATATATATATATATATATATATATATATATATATACATATATATACATACATATATATATATATATGTATGTATATATATATATATATATATATATATATATATATATATATATATATATATATATATATATATACATACAGGGAAAGCCTTAAAATTTCTTTATTATATTAACCTGATCAAAAAAATGTCTTCGTTGATTTTTGCCTATTTTCACGTTTTGCCAAAATCCACCTGTTTGTTCCTACAGTAAACGATTTTTTGCAAAAAAAAAAAAAAAAACAAATACCAAAAAAAAAAAAAAACCTTCGACACGATTTCAAGCCGCCAAAAAGTTCTTGGAGAAAGAATTCCGGAGACAGAGGACCTTTTCAAATGTTAAAGCGCGCAAGTCGTTTTGAAAAGGTTGGTGTTGAATATTATCCGTCCTGTCTGGTCTCTTTCCACTCTCCCGGCGTTCACCGGATGTGAACCCAGTCTCCCGAGTTTCTGGCCTACGGTTGTGAATGACCTTTGACCTATAAGAAAATTTTCTTTTTATTAGTGCTCTTATTATGAGGGGGGGAATTATGCATTCTGAAGAGAGACTTATCTTTGTAATATTATGCTGTATTTATTTGCATTTAATCATTAAGGCTAGGTGAAAATTAGTAGTATGATTACCCCAGTTTTTAGTGAATTCTTTTTCATTTATACTCCTGATGATTGTGTTATTATTATAATTATTATTATTATTATTATTATTATTATTATTATTATTATTATTATTATTATTATTATTATTATTATTTGAAAAGTTATATTTATCACCTTAAATTATATTTATCACCTTAAACCATATTCGATCATATTTTACCGTTAAGACCAGGTAATTATCAGTACTATTATTATATCTGCACTAGTGAAGTCTGTGCCTTTACTTTCTTGATAACTTCATTATTATTATTACTATTATTATTATTATTATTATTATTATTATTATTATTATTATTATTATTATTATTATTTCTATTATTATTATTATTATAAGTAGTAGTAGAATCAGAAAATTAAATAGAAAATAAACTCTTACTTCGTAACAGATCTTTGTCTTAAAGAGACGAAAACCTTTTTGAAGATAAGATCAGAGATTGAAATGTCACGATTTTTCAGCAGCTATGAAATCGGTTTTTCGACTCAACGTACATAATGGCATTCTCAAATACCACGCGTTTGTAAATTCGTAGATCATTGTGAAGTCAGGAGAGAGAGAGAGAGAGAGAGAGAGAGAGAGAGAGAGAGAGAGAGAGAGAGAGAGAGAGAGAGAGAGAGAGAGAGAGAGAGAGAGAGAACAGAAGTTCTGACAGGGGAAAATAAGGTAATTCGAATCGAGATATTATTTGTTATATTTTTTCTTATTCTTAATACTTCAGATTTCTAATAAATACATAAGACACTGCGGGGTGAATGATAATAATTTCAGTGAATAATAATTTTAATGATTTTTTCCCGTCTGAACATATTTAAATTGTAAAAGATAAGCCTCCGGTTATGAACTGGTGATAAAACATTTAGCTGACCGTTCAGGGAAGAAAAATAAAAATCTTACTGTTCATAGTGTTATATATAAAATAAGAATTTAGTACAATACGTACATACATACACAATTATATATATATATATATATATATATATATATATATATATATATATATATATATATATAAAATTTTCAGATTTATATATATATATGTTTGTGTATATATATACACATATATAGATTTATTTGCACGTACATATTCTCTCTCTCTCTCTTAATATTTATAACATACATCTGAGAGAGAGAGAGAGAGAGAGAGAGAGAGAGAGAGAGAGAGAGAGAGAGTATGTGTGTGTGTATCTGCAAACAGGAATGAGTTTCTAGTCATGCACGAAAGTTGAACAGGAGACGGAAAGAAAAGACAATTCTTAATTTCAATTTCACTCCAGTTATTTTGTCCTGAAATTCAGTGTGAAATTTTTTCTTTAAATCTTTTCATTCCAACTTTTTTAAAACCGAGAGGAAATGGAGTAATAGATAATCCACGAGAAGTACAGTAACATTTAGCGAAGCTTTGATTCTAATTCGACATTTGCAGCTCTTTTTCAGATGTCAAAGAAACACAAGAGATGCGATTCAAAGCCCTTTCATAATTCAGTGCACTCTCGAATTCCTTCATTCAGTCTTCGGGAAAATAATATTCAAATGCCGTTGACGTCATCGCAGTGTACGTCACTCTCCTGAATCATTCCTGATGCAAACGCACACACGTACATACTTACATATATATATATATATATATATATATATATATATATATATATATATATATATATATATATATATATATATATATATATACATATACATATACATATACATATACATATACATATATATATATATATATATATATATATATATATATATATATATATATATATATACTCCCAAAACTTTTTAAAGAAAGGTCATTTGAATGTATACCGATCTACTCATTGCATATACCAGTATAAAAGAGAGTCCCCTTGCAAGCAGGGACGGCCGAGAAATATGGGGTATAATTTTCAATATCGCGAAGAGCAATTTTCCTGATTGCGCTGAAAGCTCCGAAGGCACTTGCTTCATCATGCAAAAGATTTGGCCCGTTGCCACTGCAACAAGGAATCAAGACCGAGTGGTTAGGATTTCTGGCCAGTTTTGGAGACCTAACCACGAAATTGGGTCCTGCAGATCTCTCTCTCTCTCTCTCTCTCTCTCTCTCTCTCTCTCTCTCTCT
>JANJGK010000036.1:33378993-33383993 GCA_039081455.1 Macrobrachium rosenbergii
TTACTTTCCTCAACCCTCTACTAACAATTGATTCATAGTGCAACTGCTTTGAAGTTTTCCTCTTGTTACACCTTTCAAACCTTCTTCCTGTCAATTTCCGTTTCAGCGCTGAACGACCTCATAGGACCCAGTGCTTGGCCTTTGGCCTAAATTCTATATTCAGTTCAACTCTCTCTCTCTTTCCTATAATCTTTCTCATCCTTCTCACTTTCCACCACTCTTATTCAGCCACTTTTTTCATGTTTTCCCATTCCCTGTAGCAGCCATTTTTTTCTCTCTCTTTTTATAGTCTCTTACGTGGGTCCGACAAAGAATAAAAAAAAGGGGAGATTTTTATGGCAACGAGTGAAAGGAATCCTTACTTTCTTTGGCTGTAGCATAAAATGTTTGTAGCCAGGAATATAGATGAATATTTTTGTTAACTTAAATATTATTCGTGTTGAATGCTTGTACTTACAATGTAAAGAACGCTTTTTTCATGTTGCTTAAATAATGAACTACAAATTTTACTAGTTAGCGTTTGTCCAGAGCTCACTAGAATACTATAATAACATTATGTACAAAGAAGATAAATACATGAATGCAAAGATATAGGTTAATATATTCAGTAGATATTTGCTGTGTCGGATCAGGACGTTTGTAACTACAAGTAATAATATTCCGACTATTTATCAACAAAGTTAAGTACAGGGTCATCCAGTAACCTCCTTATTCTATATATATATATATATATATATATATATATATATATATATATATATATATATATATATATATATACATATATATATATATATACATATATATGCATATATATATATATATATATATATATATTATATATGTATAATATATGTATGTATATGTATATACATTATATATACATATATGATAATATAATTACGTGCAAGGATAAATACATGTATACAAAGACACTAAGTATAATTCCTCATATAAAATCTATATATTTACGTGCCAAGATGAATATATAAGCACAAGGACACCAATCTATATATTCTATATTTATAACACGTCGTCAAGAGAGAGAGAGAGAGAGAGAGAGAGAGAGAGAGAGAGAGAGAGAGAGAGAGAGAGAGAGAGAGAGAGAGAGAGAGTGAGAGAGAGAGTCAGTCAATATTCCCGTCATTTTAAGGAGAAATTGGGAGCGTTGAAGAGACTTCACCTCCCCCCCCACAAAAAAAATAGCTGGAAATATGACGAGGCAACGTTGATGGGTCATCATCGGAGGGATGATAAGGCTGGCACCTCGGTGCTAAGAATGCAGAAGGGATAAGGGGAATATATATATATATATATATATATATATATATATATATATATATATATCAATATTTATATATATATATATATATATATATATATATATATATATATATATATATATTTATACAGCAAAGATAAGTTAGGGTGTGTGAGTATGCTGTGTTAAAGAGAGAGAGAGAGAGAGAGAGAGAGGAACAGAGATAATGACTTAAAATCCCCTATGAAGGATAATTCATTAATTATCTTTTTTATTTGTTTCTCATATCTTATAGTTTCGTTTCCTTCCGTTTATTTTCAAACCTCAGCAATTCTCCTTAAAAAGAAAATTGTTGCTTGAACACTTCCTTTATTTAATTTTTCAATTTTTAATACTGATGATGAATTCAAAATTTTTAAGCTTCACTCTCGTGTTCATGCGTTCGTAAACAAATCATGCAATTTCCTGGAAGGCTTATTCTACTATTTGCTTCCATTATTTGCTTTCTCCTTTTCCTTTCTCTTCTTCTCTTCCTTTTTCCTCCTTTCTGAAAGCTGCGCATAGCAGTCCTCTTTTATGGCCCCCTTCTTGTTCATCTTTATAACTTTCAGTTCTATTCATTTATCTGTTTTTTTTTCAAAAGCCTCTCCCCTCCTCTCTCTCTTTCCTGAGTCGCCCCTTTTAAACTCACTCCATTTGGTGCCTTTTAGCGGCTCAGTATTCAAGCAGAGGAGGGGTAACTCTGTTATGTTGATGTTGTTATTATTGTTATCCAGAAGATGAACCCTATTCATGTGGAACAAGCCCACCACAGGGGCCATTGACTTGAAATTCAAGCTGCCAAAGAATATTATGGTGGTCATTAGAAAGGAGTAACAGAAGGTATTGGGAAATGCGGAAAGAAGAGACCACTTATTAAAAAAAGATAGATTAACAAGTTAATAAATAAATAGAAAAAATTTAAGTAAGTAAATTATTAAAATACATGAATATCCATAGCATACACAAATCCTGCCGAATATAATGTAATGTGTACCAGATCGTTTTCGTCGTTTGTAAAGGCAATAATCTATTGGCGATAAATCCCACGTTCAGACTCGCTGTCGTTTAGCCCGGGCCAGCTACTCTTAACAGCGGCCCTTGTTTATGTCAATTCTTACCTGAGGACGCCGCCGATAGGCGAGGAAACGGTCCGTCGACTAGAATAAGTAAAAGGAAAGAAACGTTTATAATTTTTCCTTATTCCTGAGAAGCTTACCTGAAGAGGAAAAGAAGTATAGACTGATTCAAAGTCTTCATAAAAAGATAGCCACTGGAAATAATGCCATTAGCTTCAACAGGAGTAGGTAGTGTCCAAAATATCAGGTTTTTTGTCCTAATCATATATGTAACATTCGTTTATGACTGAATTGGTACACTGGTATTTTGATTTTGATTTATGAAAATGCTGCTATAAAACCAAGTACTGGGTATATTCAGCCATTCAGCGCTCAAGATAGTAAAAACAGGAAGTTAGAGTGGTTGGACAGCAAGATGGACGAAAGAAAGTTGGAATGGAGGTAAAGTAAAAGGCTGAATAGTGATTGGAGCTAAGGACTGAATGGACGCTGTATGCAACCGTTACTTGTGCCTACAGTGCACCACGTGAGGTGCCGTAATGACACTACCACAAACCTACAGGGGACACTAGTATATTCATATTGCCCATCGAATATCAAAGTAATTCCATAAATGGTATACCTTAATGTATATAAGGCTTGTCGTGAAAAGCAGTTTCTGTGTTTTTGAGATATAAATGTGATTTAAATTTAAAGATAACCACATACCACATAGATTGTCTTCATGCCGCATGCAGTATTTTCTAAACTTCGTAGCCTTAAACTACTTGCTATATTAATTATACTATTTCCAGAACAGAAATTTGATTTTTATATCATTATTGCATTAAGTTATTTTCATTTACATTTTTTCTATAATAATAAGAAATCTCAATACGACTCTTTTCTACATAAAATCGTGAATCACGTATCTACCATTTACTCTCTATTTTATCTGCCTACATCACAAATGGCATTTTTTATTCTAGAGCAGAATGAAATGCTTTTTCCAGTCTTTTTCTAACAAAGTTATCAAGTATTAGCATTTTATATTTCTTTGTCACTCCTAAAACACATCTTTTAATGTGAATCCATGACACTTGATGAATAATTACAGGCAATATTTTATTGAGAAAATCATGAATATCTCACAGAGCGAACAACGCTCGGCAATAAACCTGAATCTGGTACAACCGAAAATGATTTACTGTTGCATTCCGACCTCCTTCGATATTCATGGGAGAACATCAAAGAATATCGCTGTCGTCGAAGTATTTACTTTTATATTTTCCTTATCAACAGAAATAAAATCCACCAGGCCTGCGCTGTTATTATTTGGAAATGCGAGGGAATATTTCGTGGGTAAACTACTCAGCACAGGAACAGGGGGGAAAGATAAGCAAGGTTGGAATAACAGACAGGCTAAGATTTCCCTGAACAATTGAAAAGTCAATGTTTGGGAAGCTGATTGCCCAATGAATAAGACCTGTTGTTGCTGAGGGTTAGATTTTTTTTTTCCTCTCTCTTTTTTTTTTCCTGAAGCCGAACGTATTTGTCCCGTTTAATTTTCTTTTTTCAGGTTTGCGGGTTGAAGCGGAGTAAGATTATGTTACCTTTTTATTCCATAGACGTTATCATATATATATATATATATATATATATATATATATATATATATATATATATATATATATATATATATATATATATACATATATATATATATATATATATATATATATATATATATATATATATATATATGTATATGCATATATTTTTATATGCAGAAGAAATTATTCCAAATTATCCCATGAAAAGTCTCATCCTTCATTAGAAGAGTGAGTTACGTTAGAATGTATCTCTCTTTAAGTATTAATGGTATAATGTTCAGGTGTTTAATAAATCATAATAAAAATACTCTCTGGACAAGTTCTCAGTCCCACAGGTCCTTTATTCCTCACACTGTTGGACTATAGAACAGTCTCCCTGAGGATGGTGGGCACTTGGAACCTCAAAAGTTCAATCGAAGATTTAATGCATTACTACTCTAAAGCAGTTCTCCTTGTATTTTATAATATACACATTTTTATCTATTTATTTATTAATTTCTTGATTTATTTTTTCTTTTCTAATGTTTGACGTCTTTTTCTTTGTATATCCTATTACCTTCTGTTACGTCTTTCAAATGAACACCAAATTCCTTGGAAGCTTGAATAGGGATCATCTGAAGAAGAAGAAGAAGAAGAAGAAGAAGAAGAAGAAGAAGAAGAAGAAGAAGAAGAAGAAGAATTAAGAGAGTACATTACAAAAAAGAATATTCTTCCCCTGACACTGGCATTGAAAATTATTCATCAGAATTCTTTTGTTTAGGAATCCCCCGTGACAGAAAGGCTTTAAATTAGTCTGGTTTATCAGATAGGAATTGTACAAAATAAATCAGTGGCTGCTGATGTTTTCAGAAGATTTAAACTCCAAATAACTGAACAGTTTCAATTCGCTTAAAAAGTTTATAAGGGACCAACTTTCGGATCATTTGAAACACGAACATTTTTACTGGAGAAAGTCATTCAATTTAGGAAGGTCCTGGAGTGCTGTTTTATTTGCGAAATATCAAAGTTGGAAGAAGCCTTACAAACTTT
>JANJGK010000036.1:33388993-33413993 GCA_039081455.1 Macrobrachium rosenbergii
TGCGAGCAAGTGGGAGTGAAAATCAGCGATCGAGAATTTCCGTCGAATCGTTTTGAATAAATTGGTTCACCTTCACAAAACTTTCACACAGAGAGAGAGACCAGTTACGTGTAATGCGAGTCACTTTTACGCCTTCAGTTTTACCCCGAGAGAAAAAGTAAAACGATCGCATCGTAACAACAGTCCAAAAATAATCTGAAAACGCCGCTAAACCTTGAAGCGATTTGCGTTCTATAAAAGGTAAAGGATGACTTAGTTCAAAAATAAGCTAAAGCAATGGTTTCGATCATAAGAAGCTTACGAACGAGTTTTATATTCGTGAAAAAAAAAAAAGTACAGAACGAACAAGGAGAGCTCCTGTCAATGAGTATTTGTGAAGCTATCGGAGCAAAGCCAAAAAAAAATAAAAAAAAAAAGAAAAGTTACCGTCCCAATTTCTACGTGGTAAAAACACAGGTTCGGTTTGGTATAGTTTCTGTCAGAGTATTTCGGAATCTTTAATTCCGAAAGGCTCTTATCAACAGAGAGTTGATTCAGCCATTTTGATTGTTTTGATAACTGATGTGATTTTTATCACTTTTTATCCACGAACCTCAAAGAAAATTCTTGCGAAACGAGACTTAGAATATAAATTACTTGCTGAGAACTTTCAGGTGGAAAGTTATCCATCAAATAAGAAAATTTATAACACCGAAAAAAGCAAGAAATGATGAATAGGGTAAACCTGCATACATACATAACATACATACATAACATTACAGCTCCCGTAACGTACTCAGTGTTGCATGAGAGGCCTTTGGCACTGAGTAGTGTGCTGAGAAAGTATCTAATTAAAAGATTCTTCATGTTAATAAGATGACAGGCACAAAAGACATCTGTTATTTGGCAGTGTAATGTAAGATTCGGCCAGTTTACCTGCTGAGATATAAATGCTCTCTCTCACAAGGCAGTTTTATTACAGATCTTTCCTCCGGGCTGGAACTAGGCAATGCGATGAAAGATTTTTCCAGTGTATAAATCAAGAAGTAAAAAATGCGCCGAAGTTTCTTCAGCGCAATCGAGTTTTTTTTTTTTTCAGCGTATAATCAAGGCCACCGAAAATAGATCTATCTTTTGGTGGTCTCGGCATAATGCTTTATGAGCCGCGGCCCATGAAACTTTAACCACGGCCCGTAGGTGGCCTAGCCTATATCGTTGCCAGAAGCACGATTATGTCTGACTTTAACCTTAAATAAAATAAAAACCACTGAGGCTAGAGGGCTGCAATTTGGTATGTTTGATGATTGGAGGGTGGATGATCAACGCACCAATTTGCAGCCCTCCAGCCTCAGTAGTTTTTAAGATCTGAGGGCGGACAGAAAAAGTGCGTAGAGGAAAAAGTGCGGACAGAAAAAGTGCGGACGGACAGACAAAGCCGGCACAACAGTTTTCTTTTACAGAAAACTAAAATTGGTGACAGACCTTTATTACTAGAAATGGCAAGACCTCTGTAACTACGAAGTGTGAAAGATACCTCCAACTGATAAATGAGGAAGAATGAAAATAGACTTTTGTTACTTTAGATTAATAAAATAAATAAAAATCTATTTAGCTTATCATGTGGCAAAGGGCTTACAGATTTCTGTAAAGTAATGAGGTAAAAAATAGAGTGAAAAAACATCTATACTTGCGTTAGTGCAATGAGAAATTCCTCCAACTGATTAATAAGAAAGAAGGAAAAATATACTTTTGGTAATTTAGATTAACAGATAAAAGAAATAATGGCCGTTCACGGCTTCTAGCATTTATCAATACAATAATAAGTTGACCCGCTGAGACGAAAGGTTCGTCCTTCCACCAAATCGCTACAAGGAAGCATTCAAACACTCAATCCAATAGTGATCAATAATGTTGACGGACCAGCGTTCGTTACCCCGGTGTTTTCATAAACGTCTATTGATCAGCTAGACGTCCTTACTCCTGGTTGGGTGCAGCTAGCTGTCTTACTGTTAAATCATCTGGGCTTTTAGAATTATACTCGGCGAATATTATTGAAAACTAACCTTATGTATTTTCAAAATCACATAGGTTCCTTTAACTGTAGTAAAAAGACAATTGATATTTCATTTTGCTCGATACAGTTTGAAAACAGGAAACGAAGATCTGACAAGATCTCGTAGATTCCTTTAACTATAGTAAGTATGCAATCGATATTTGCTTTTGCTCGATAAATATTTTTATAACAACTGAATTTCATTTTGCTCGATACAGTTTGAAAACAGGAAACGAAGATCTGACAAGATCTCGTAGATTCCTTTAACTGCATTAAGTATGCAATCGATATTTGCTTTTGCTCGATAAATATTTTTATAACATTACAAAAATCTGGCAAGTTAAAATTTAAAGACGTTTCGGTTAATGTTCATCGATTTTGCGGCCGAAAGCATAAACAAATGAACAAAAAGTTTGTGTGAAAATTCCGCTGCTGAAGAGGAAATCGATGCTTTGAGAAATGATAATTACACTTTTTTTTTTATTTTAACTTGCCATATTTTTTATATTCTGTTTTTAAAATACATATCGAGCAAAAGTAAATATCAATTGTTAGTTTTCAATAATATTCGTCGAGTTTGGTATTTCGGGTCAAATTTACTTGAACTGACACTGAATATCGTAATCCCATCTCTCTTATAATGAAGAAAATTAAGAAGGTTATGCATACTTCAGGTCAATTTTGTCTCAATTTGGTATTTTTTAACCAAAATGAATCAAACAAAATGGTCCTGGACATTTGTTATGTTTTCAATTCCAACTTAATATTAATCCTTTTGACGATACTACCTACGCAACTTTCCTTTATAGCTTGTAATTACACCTCCAGATTGAAATACACTTTAATATGCCTTAGTGTAAAGCTCCATTCGAAAACAAAATAAAGCGGTGACTGTTTATTTTTTAAATCGTAATTCATTAATATTTGTGATATTTTCTTTTCATTTATTTCTCACGATTTTTGTTGATTTTCATCAGTGTTTACGACATTAAATTTAACGTGTTAATTATCTTAAGACGTAGATAATGTATTTTAACCGAACGTACTTTGAACATCCACAATACTGACATTGTAGTTATCAGAATCAGTTCAACAATTCTAGAATGACGCTTAGCTACAAGACCTACCTCCCTCCCCACCACCCCACCCCTGGACAATTCCTGGCTTCAGACAGACGAAGAAGATTCGGTAACGAATCAGGAACTGGAAGAAAAAAAAAATTTAGCCGAAGAATTATCATCATTACTCATTATTTTTTTCCCCACAGGCGCTGATGCGTTTTTCATGATGGATCATCCTTCGTGAATTATATTATTATCTCGTAATTATATTCATGCTTCAGGACCAAGAGCGTTTAATCGATTTGCATAATGGGCGCAGCTTGTGTGTGTGCGTGTGTGTGTGTGTCTGTGTGTGTGCGTGTGTGTGTGCGTGGGGAATCTGTGCTTCAGCATGAGTTGGTTGGTAGGTAGTTCTCTCTCTCTCTCTCTCTCTCTCTCTCTCTCTCTCTCTCTCTCTCTCTCTCTCTCTCTCTCTCTCTCATAGCAAGAGCTGAAGCAACCTGCTACGTCCTCCTCTCTCTCTCTCTCTCTCTCTCTCTCTCTCTCTCTCTCTCTCTCTCTCTCTCTCTCTCTCTCTCTCTCTCATAGCTAGAGCTGAGGTAGCATGATACATTCTCTCTCTCTCTCTCTCTCTCTCTCTCTCTCTCTCTCTCTCTCTCTCTCTCTCCTCTCTCTCTTTCGTGTTGAGTCCATACTAGGAACTATCTATCTATCTATCTATCATATACCTTTAGCTGATATGAGCTTTCTCTCTCTCTCTCTCTCTCTCTCTCTCTCTCTCTCTCTCTCTCTCTCTCTCTCTCTCTTTCGTGTTGAGTCCATACTAGGAACTATCTATCTATCTATCTATCTTTAGCTGATATGAGCTCTCTCTCTCTCTCTCTCTCTCTCTCTCTCTCTCTCTCTCTCTCTCTCTCTCTCTCTCTCTCTCTCTCTCAAGTACCATAACAGGCTGGCTCTTCCTCTGTGACTCTCTCTCTCTATCTCTCTCTCTCTTTCTCTCTATCTCTCTCTCTCTCTCTCTCTCTCTCTCTCAAGCACGCCACTTTGGGTTCAAGGTAAGCCGGTTAATCAATATTTTCAGCACTCAATAAGCTCATGTCGGTATGAAATCTCCTGCTATTATGTTCGCATGTTTCTAGCAATCATTCTCCATCGTGGTGTAAGATTTAACACCTAAAAGGATCCATTTTATACCGTTGATATGTGTATATATATATATATATATATATATATATATATATATATATATATATATTTATATATATATATGTGTATATATATATATATATATATGTATATATATATATATATATATATATATATATATATATATATATATTTGTATGAAATAATCAACATACAATCACGTGTGAAACAGAAATAAATTTCTGACTCACATCAGGATCGAACCCAGGTCTTTCAATTGAAAGGCAAGGGCGCTGCCCACTAGGCCATACAAGTCATAAAAGAGGTTGGAACCTGAGTGCTACTGGTATGCAAGCAGTTAGCTTGCCCAGGTAATTCCTTGGGTGCAGTAGCACGCAGGTTCCAACTTCTTTTATGACTTGTATAATATATATATATATATATATAATATATATATATATATATATATGTGTGTGTGTGTGTGTGTGTGTGTGTATATTTATTTGTATATATACATATATATACATATATACATATACATATGCAGCCAGCTTCTCCATACTCCGTAGATTACCAAAGAGGTATCATCTCGACACCTCCCTCTACTTTCCTATGAATAAGCAGCCGCCATCATCAGTCTCCCTCCCCGGTGAATTACCGACAGAATCTGCTCTATTATTGCTTCGTTTGGGGAGACTCCCCTCCTCCCCTGAAGTCACTTACGCCTAACACGTGTCTCTAACTAGAGGTAATATTGTCGTCGGTGTTATGAATAGATAAACAACAAGTGCTCTGTTACAGGGACCTTTCCGCTATTGTTTTAAATTATTATTTCCATGCATATGCGTAATACCTCTGAATGTGAGTGTGTGTGTGCGGCAATAAAATCGTTAGAATGCAAAATTCAAAAATAAATTTTAGGCCAAAGGCTAAACGTTGAGTGGGACCTACGAGGTCATTTAGCGCTGGAAATAATATCGAAAGAATTGTTAGGAGAGCGTGGAGAGTAAGTTGGAAGAAGGAGAATATGAACTGAGGTACAGTAAAAGGAATGAAATGGGTTGTAGAACCCACGGACGGTGCAAAAAACCTTAAATAATGCCTACAGTGCATCGCGTGAGGTACACTGCGAGCACTAACCCCCCTACGGTGCAGTAAATACTGCTTACAATATTAAATCTAGATCTACAGGATTTTGGGCAGCAATACATTATTTCAGAGGCGAGCATTTACGATTGAATAAGAACGGAGTAAATATATTAATGAATTTGAACTTCCGTCAATAATACACGAATCATCTCTGCAAGGATTCCTGATATACTGTCAAAAGCGAATACAAAGATTATTCAGAACAAAACTAGTTTAATTACTTTTTTATGATTCACTTTATGAAATATCTCCATTTCTAGATAATGATGTACGAATTCATGCCTCTCCAATAATAATAAACTTAATGAGTGAAGAGTTTTTGAAGAGTTTTTGCTATAATGGCATACTCATCTCGTTAAGATACACAGCTCAAAGCAATGCATTATTATTATTATTTTATTTATTATTTTTTTTTTTTTGTCTATCACAGTCATCCTATTCGACTGGATGGTATTTATAGTGCGGGGCTTCGGGTTGCATCCTGCCCCCTTAGGAGTCCATCACTTTTCTCACTATGTGTGCTGTTTCTAATAGCACACTCTTCTGCATGAGTCCTGGAGCTACTTCGGCTTTCAGTTTTTCCAGGTTCCTTCTCAGGGATCTTGGGATCGTGCCTAGTGTTCCTATGATTATGGGTACAATTTCCACTGGCATATCCCATATCCTTCGTATTTCTGTTTTCAGGTCTTGATACTTATCAATTTTTTCTCGTTCTTTCTCTTCTATTCTGGTGTCCCATGGTATTATTATTATTATTATTATTATTATTATTATTATTATTATTATTATTATTATTATTATTATTATTATTATTATTATTATTATGAAAGGAAACCCCTGTTCATATGGCACAAGCTTACAGAGGCCACTGACTTGAAATTCGAGCTTCCGAAGAATATTGTGTTCGTTTGAAAGAAGTTACAGAATTCAGAAAGAAGAAATCAGATATTTGAAACGTAAAAATGTAAACTAATAAGTAAATGTAAATGAATTACTAAAACACAAGGTGAATTGTTTTAGGGCAGCAGTAATGCATTGCATCTTCGCTTGAACTTTTGAGATTATAATTGCACGTGTTAATTAAATATAAAAATACCTGTAAATAATAAAAGATCATTAGTATGATTATATTAAACGATAAGTCTCCACCTTTGGCGAGGACATGGTAAAATTCCCTATTAGCGCCATCCGTTACTTAGGTGTTTTAGAAAGGTCAAAGGTTAATATATCTGAATGTCTATCACGCTGCCCAACTAGTAGTAAGTATAATAAATGCATTGAATGCTACCCACCGAACGCGTTTGGTATAAACTCTGTGGAAATCACTGTCAATCAAGTGGGGTTTTTTTTAATGTTTAGATGATTACTCACATATATAGACTCACTATTAATACCGCAACCAAGTGTTTTTAAAAGGTTAGGATGATCACTGATATAAAGGCTCGTTATTATTATAATTTCCGGAGTCGTGTTATGCAAAAGTGTGGAGCTGTTATATAAGTGGTGAAATATCTCCATTTATATTTTATTTGTTATCGTTCTTTTATTCAGTCAAGCTTTTTAAAACGTTGGGACGATCAATCATTCATAATCATTAATATAACTTCCAGAGCTGTGTTATGCAAGTGTTCAGCTGTTTATGTAAGTGTTGAAATATCTCCTTTTATATTTTATTTGTTCTAAGTTATCTTACTTATTCAATTTTCCCGCCGTGGTGCTCTATACTTTTGTAAGGAAAGGCAGATTTTTTTCAGGATTTTTCTCTCCGAATGTTTCAATACCTTTAATCTGAATGTTTAAATGTCTTCAGTCTGAATGTTTAAATCTCTTCAGTTTGAATGTTTAGATCTCTTGAATCTAAATGATTAAAGGTCTTCGATCTGAATGTTTCAGTGTCTTCAATGTGAATGTTCAAATCTCGTGAATCTGAATGTTTAAATATCTTCCATCTGAATGTTCAAATCTCTTGAATCTGAATGTTTAAATGTCTTCCATCTGAATGTTTAAATCTCTTGAATCTGAATGTTTAAATGTCTTCCGTCTGAATGTTTAAATGTCCTCAATCTGAATGTTTAAATATCTTGAAAATGAATGTCAAAATGCTCTCAGTCTGAATGTTTAAATTTCCTGAGAATGAATGTTTAAATGTCCTCAATCTGAATGTTTAAATTTCTTAAAAATGAATGTTTCAATGTCCTCAACCTGAATGTTTAAATCTCTTAAAAATGAATGTTAAAATCCTCAGTCTGAACGTTTAAATCTCATGAAAATGGATGTGCAAATGCCCTCAATCTGAATGCTTAAAGGTCCTCAGTCTGAATGTTTAAATGTCCTCAATCTGAATGTTTAAACATCTTGAACAGTAACGAGAAACATTTAGAGAAAAGAAGCAACGCGTCAGATTACGAATTACTATAAGCTTTCAATTCCCCTTAGGTTTCACTTTCATAATTCAAAACGAAATTAAACCCATCACTAAATCCACGACACTCTCTCCTGATTGTATAATGACAAGGCAAGTTTACATAACGCGCACCAAATAGTGGTGTCATTAAACTGAAATCTAAAGGAGCTTACATATCGTTTAAAGCCTGTCATTTTTTCGCTTCTCAGAACCGTTCAGATTTTTTCCCCCGACTTACTGACGTACACAAATTTTTCCCGGTACTTAGCCTCCTACAAACGTAAAAGAGGGTTAGTTAATTATTCAGTCGTCTCTTGTGCCTGTTCAGGGGCCTGTAACATTATAATGGTGTGCCCCCAAGTTTATATTATAATTTTTTTTTTCTCCGGATAAGGAGTAACAAATAAAAAGAATCTCATCAATATTTACAGTCTCCGTTTGTGGAGCGAGTGCGTCTTCCGGGAAACGAAGGAAAAGTCAATTCCTTTATTTCCTCGCTCGGGTTATTTATAGATGAAAGGATATCGCGAGATTTAAAAAAAAAAAAAAAGAGGTTGATTATGTCAAAGGAAAATCCATTTTTCCCAGCTGTTTACGGAGTGACAGAAGTGATGTGTTCACTCATAATTGTGATATTCTCTCTCTCTCTCTCTCTCTCTCTCTCTCTCTCTCTCTCTCTTCTATTTCTTTGTCTTTTCCTTACACACAGGATTTCTCAGAAAATTAATGATGGGTTTAACTGATATTTAGTGAGCAGATTCGCCCTGGTGGAAGGAATAGCAGATTAGTTTTTGCCTCCGGGTATAGTTCTGGATGAGATCCCTTAATCTTGTTCTTTGTATTTTTTTTATTTCTTTATTTATTTTCGCGTTTATTCACTTGTTTATCGCCATTTTTTAATAATCTACTTTACTGATTAGAAAAATAGTAAATTTATGTATATATTTATTGATTTTCATTGTTATTTTTATTTATTCATTTTTATATAGTTATTTCTTTTTATTTCTGTTTATTTATCTATTTATTTATTTATTTATTTATTTTTTGACTTTTCAAAATTTAGATTCTTGTGGTGCTTTGCAACTTTATATGCATACATTCATACACATACACACACACACACACACACACACACACACACACACACACACACGCTCGGACGGACAGACAAAGCCGGCACAATGGTTTTCTTTTGCCGAAAACTAAAAGCATTTTCATTGATATAAACGACAGATTCATATTTAGATCTTAATTAAGATGGATGTAATGTTGTACACAACAGTTATGGCGTATTCTGTCGTGTATGTTAAAATGATTTCAATAGTGCCTTTCCCTTATTTTAATAACTTTGAAAATCCTTATTATTATTATTATTATTATTATTATTATTATTATTATTATTATTATTATTATTATTATTATTATTATTATTATTATTATTATTAGCCCTGTGGATGTTGTGCAATTGGAACCACGAGAATTTTACTAATTTATTTATGTTTTCATCTATTAGTTAATCCATTCATTCATTTTTTTTAATAATCGGTCTCTTCATTCCGTGTTGCCTATCATCTCCTGTAACTTCTTTCATATGAACGCCATGTTTTTTGAAAGCTTGAATTTCAAGTCAATTTTAAAAATAATAATAATAATAATAATAATAATAATAATAATAATAATAATAATAATAATAATAATAATAATAATAATAATAATAATAATAATAATAATGTAAAAATACTCATTGAGATTCATCACAAATCACAATATGAATAAGTTTTTACCTTCTGAATAATAATAATAATAATAATAATAATAATAATAATAATAATAATAATAATAATAATAATAATAATAATAATAATAATAATACTCACCGAGAATCATCACAAATCACAATATGAGTAAGGGTTTGCCTTCTGAATAATAATAATAATAATAATAATAATAATAATAATAATAATAATAATAATAATAATAATAATAATAATACTCATTGGGAATCATCACAAATCACAATATGAGTAAGGGTTTGCCTTCTGAATAATAATAATAATAATAATAATAATAATAATAATAATAATAATAATAATATTAATAATAATGTAAAAATATTCATTGAGAATCATCACAAATCACAATATGAATAAGGGTTTACCTTCTGAATAATAATAATAATAATAATAATAATAATAATAATAATAATAATAATAATAATAATAATAATAATAATGTAAAAATACTCATTGAGAATCATCACAAATCACAATATGAGAAGGGTTTACCTTCTGAATAATAATAATAATAATAATAATAATAATAATAATAATAATAATAATAATAATAATAATAATAATAATAATTGAGAATGAGCATAAAACTCCATTAGTTTAAGACACCAAGCTTCCAAAGAACAAGAGCACTGAGACAATGAATAAATGAAAAAAGAATAAAGATAACTAAGAACTTGAACAAGCGAGAAACCCTAATTAGTCATTGCTGACGTGGAAACAACCCTGGAAGAATGAACCCCCTTCTAATTCAGACTCGTCCCCTCGTCCATTTATTTATTTTTAAGCCCTCTAATGACCGCTCGGGCAACACACCCCCACCATTCAGATGTCAGGAAGCAATTAGAAGGACAAAAGACACATTATTGATCCGCAAAAAAAGGGCAAAGGTCACGTGATCACGCAGAGCCCACCATTATCGTGATCCATTCTATACTTTTTGACCCGGGGTCATGAGCTAAGGTAACCTGAGGAAATGAGTCATCAAGGAGGGTCCCCTCGTTACTTTTCTGAGTCTTAATCGCCGTGGAAGTGATGAGGAATATGACGAATGAATATGAAAGAGATTTTATTATTTTTTTTTTTTTTTGCGATTTCATTCTGCTCAGCACCAACAAAGGGTTTCTCATTTCTGTTTGCGACATGTTTTATGTTTCCATCAGCGAGTGACATGTGAGGCAACCTGAGGATATGAGTCAGCAGGTGGAGTCCCTCGTGAGTCTCAGGTTCATAATAAACCAAAATGAATAGTAGTGAGTACATAAGAAGAAAATTAATACAACCAAGCTAGTAACTCAACATAAGTGTATCTATGTTCTATTTCCTGTACAGTAAAACTGTATGATTTTCATTCATGGCTACATTAATCCATTAAGTCCTAAGGTTTCATTTCTAAAAATCTTTCATTTTGTCTTGATGCTGATGCAGATAAGCTCTATTAATTTATAAATCTCCAAGTTTTCAATTCTGCAAATATTTCACCTGACTCATTCATTTCCGAGTTTTCAGTATAGTATTGATACTGATACAGATAATCTGTATTAATCTATAAAAGTTTCAGGCTTTCAGTTCTGCAAATGTTTCTTTACATAGTGATGCTGACAGAAAGGTTATAACCTCCCTTTAAAACGAAAAGTGTATTTAATTCTTAGTATATAACTTATCCAATAATTTTGTTTATGTGAATTGTGTCTATATGTTTGTTAACTTATATGTATGTATTACACATTTAATTGTAATTATTCATGACTGACTTTTTCTCACTTTTTAACATGTTGGAATTTTATTTAATGGGATCTTGCCAGATTAATAGCCGTTAAGACTGTTTTTAACAAGAGTTAAGGCACTAATAATAATAATAATAATAATAATAATAATAATAATAATAATAATAACAAGATACACAAAAACTAATTAGATAAGTAATGATGATACCTGGATAATAATAATAATAATAATAATAATAATAATAATAATAATAATAATAATAATAATAATAATAATAACAAGATATAATGAGATAAGTGGCATTGATAACTCAAAACAACTCAAGAAATAAAAACAAAACTGACATCTACTGAACATGGCATTTATCATAAACAGCACGGATATGCGAAACAATGAATAGATGAAATTAACGAGAAGAACTTGGAAGGGATATTCAATAAACACTGAAAAATATAAAGAAGTGAAGCAGACAATACCAAATGTAACCAATGCAAAAGAGATTAGAGAGAGGTTGCCAAATGTATGTGTGCCTACAAATAATACAAGTGACTGACTTGACCTCTCTAAGTTAGAGGAAGTAGGTCAAAGGTTAGAGGGGGAAGACAGGGCCACCAAGCCAGGAGAGAGAGAGAGAGAGAGAGAGAGAGGGAGGGAGAGAGAGAGAGAGAATTTCGTAAGGTGTGAGGCTCCTCCCCTTTCATGTCATGTGTTGACAGAGTACTGACAACTCATGCCAGTGTGCTCTCTCTCTCTCTCTCTCTCTCTCTCTCTCTCTCTCTCTCTCTCTCTCTCTCTCTCTCTCTTGTTTTCCACACACATACACACACATCTATATATATATATATATATATATATATATATATATATATATATATATATATATATATATATATATATATATATATATATATATATACATATACATATATATATGTATGTATATATATATATATATATATGTATATATATACATATACATATATATATGTATGTATACATATATATATATATATATATATATATATATATATATATATATATATATATATATATATATATATATATATATATATATATAAGCGTAATTAAATTCAGGCGTTTATAAAACAAGTCTCTTTATAGAATATAACTCAAGCAAATGACTGACAGCTCCTCCGTAATTGTGAGTTCTGTTTTCCAAACTCTCCTCCACGTCTAAAAGATTTCTGTAATGATGCGTGCTTGTTCTGTTTGTGACAGGCAATTAATAGCTTTTGCTTCCAGTCAGACATCATTCCTCGTGGCGTACAACGAGGACCTGCCTAAGTCACTTTTCATTTTTATTCAGAAACGATATTTTTATGTTCATGCCGTTTTTTTTGTTGTTGTTGTGTTCAGCTCGTTACCGTATCTGAAAATGTCCTTATTTCTGAATACCAGAGTTTGTTGATTGTCTCTAAGTGGAAAAATTGTACACAGACGAAAATCATTTTCGAGAGAATTATTTTCGTGTGTCCAATTTGTCCACTTAAGAAAACTCCCGCATAGAACATGAAGAAGAAGGAAAAAATACTGAGCTAAGGTTATAAATTCTTTAATGGGCAGTTTGAGCTGGCAGATCTTGCTGTTAATATGGAAATAATTCAATTCTTTAAAAAGTTCATACGAATGAGAGAAAATAAAGTGAAAATCTTGAAATGCTCAGATCAGGATTTTGTATCACATATCATGGTAAGTAATCAGAGATATTTCCCTTCGAAAAAATACTTGACATTTAGACCGAAGTAAAATTACATTTCATAAAATCAGAGATATTTCCCTTCGAAAAAATACTTGACGTTTAGACCGAAGTAAAATTACAGTTCATAAAAAGCTCAGTGTACAACCCTACATAATATCATTTGTAAGTACCGAGAGATATTTCTCTTCGAAAACATCATTGAAAATATTCCGAGTGCTCAGCTAAACCAAAGCATTGCCTGACCTATCATGCTAAAACAGTTACTCATATCTGTCTAGTATAAGAACCATTTCCCAATCTTTGTCTCTCTCGCCTGTCGATTTCAGAGTTAATTCTTTCACCCGTTACCATTCTCCTCGTTCGCCCCTACTATTTCATTTCCAACTTTTGCTGGCCCTCTCTCTCTCTCTCTCTCTCTCTCTCTCTCTCTCTCTCTCTCTCTCTCTCTCTCTCTCTCTCTCTCTCCTTTCAGAAGACAGTAATGAAGCATCCTAACAGCATTGTAAACAGAGGAGAGAGAGGGGGAGCGATTTCCTGTCCTCACACTTTTACTGTGGTTCTTTGTTCATTTTTACTTTTATTTTTTCAGCTTCCGTTGTCTGTTTGTATACGGGTACTGGCTGTGGGTTAAACATTCTACAAAAGCATTGAGTGTTCTGTTGCGTATAGCGTTTTATTTTTATTTTATATTTAGCCCGTACGCATTTTTCTACAAAATGATTTCACTTAATTTGCAGTGAATTTGCTTTTGAGTACAGTTTTTGTTTGTATTTATTAGTACAAAATTTAATGGTTTCAAAGCTGAATTTGACTTGATTTTTTGTGAATGGAATTGTTTTCATAAATTCTAAATTCATAGCTTTACTGAAAATCTTTAATTTTGAGAATAGATAAAAAAAGATGAAGCACATATATACATACACACACACATATAATATATATATATATATATATATATATATATATATATATATATATATATATATATACATACATACATATATATATATATATATATATATATATATATATATATATATATATATATATATATATATATATGTAAGATTATACACAAAACCACATTCAATCCTTCAACGGTAAGTGCAACCCTCATACCGTACCAGTATATAAACAGACAAGGGAACTGAAATAAAATAATGAAAAAGAACAAAGGATGACAGTAAAATGTGTGGACTGGAAATCGTCCCCTCCTCTCTCCTCTGTTTACAAAGTTGTTAGGATGCTTCATTATTGTTTTCTGAAAGGAGAACGAGAGAGAGAGAGAGAGAGAGAGAGAGAGAGAGAGAGAGAGAGAGAGAGAGAGAGAGAGAGAGAGAGAGAGAGAGCCAGCAAAAGTTGGAAATGAAAAAGGGGCGAACGAGGAGAATGGAAACGGGTGCAGAAATTAACTCTGAAATCGACAGGCGAGAACAAGACTGGGAAATGGATCTTACAAAAATCAGATCTGAGTGATTGTTGTAGCATGATAGGTCAGGCAAAAGTTTGGTTTAGCTAAACATTCGGAGTATTTTCAGTGATGTTTACGAAGGGAAATATCTTTCAATTCTTACCATGATATTAAGTAAGACTGTACGCTGAAAATTTTATGATAATCAAATTTTATTTTGGTCTAAATATTCGGATTATATTCATTGCTTTTTTCGAAGATATGCTATCTGTTAATACTTACCACGATAAGTGGGGTAAAGTTCTGGACTGAGTATTTTAAAATTTTTCACTTCATTTCCGGAATGGGAAGGTTTTTGATAATGAATAGGAACTGAAAAAAATAGTAGTTTAATGGCTAGATAATTTTTTAAAAATTATAAATTATCGTTTATATCCATTCGGTGAATATGAAATACAAAATCATGTTTTTTAACATGAAAATGATGTCATCTGCATATATATATATATATATATATATATATATATATATATATATATATATATACATATATTTAAATATATATATATATATATATATATATATATATATATATATATATATATATATACATGTATATATATGTGTGTATATATATATATTATATGTATATATTTAATATATATGTATATTATACATATATATATTTATTTTATATTTATATATATACATGTATACAGTATATTTATATGCACATTTTTATGGCTTTTAAAGTAAATGAAATGTCTGATTGCTTGAAGTGAGTCACTTTTCAAAAGAGAGAGGAAATAAATCATAGAAATGCAGGACAGTTTTAGAAAATAAATTCAGAAAAATTAAACCAAAAAAAAAAACACTTATGGAAAGGAATAGCTTTATGGGAAACTTAAGGTTGGTAAAAAGTTTCCAAGAATTTAGAAAAATGTTTCTAGAATAAAACATATTGTAAATGTCACCGCAAAACAGAAAGAAAGTGGAGAGGAATTTCAAAAACACATATTAAACAAACCATCCCATATATCTGCAATATGCAAAAAATAGTAAAATATGAATGAGAAACACTTTAAAACAAAATATATACTGAACATACCATCCCTCAAAAAATATGAAATATAAATTTTAAAAAATCATTAAAACAGGCCCCAAATTTTTGAAAACCGAGGAAATAGTAAAATATAAATGAGACATTTCAACAGCAAAGGACGCAATAAAACAGTGAAATCCGGTTCTCCGGATATTCAGTCAGGTTTGGGTGGGGGGGGGGGGCCGGGGGGGGAACGGTCTCTTTTGAAAAAGGCGGGCAGCCTTTTCCGAGCTGCGATTGATATGTTGATTCTGTGTTGTTAAAATCAGCTGGTTCTGAATTAATGGCCTTCATCAATATGGAAGACAATGAATAATGGAACGCTGCCCCCTCGTCTCCCTCTTGACTGCGAATTCCTATAGGAAGATTCTCTTCTTCTTGCTTTTTTGCCCGTCTCCAGAGTGTCGCTTGATTTGGCGTGTCTCTCTCTCTCTCTCTCTCTCTCTCTCTCTCTCTCTCTCTCTCTCTCTCTCCCCGGGAGGTCTTTCTTAAATTTATACGCAAGTTCTTTTTTACTCTCTCTCTCTCTCTCTCTCTCTCTCTCTCTCTCCGAGAGTTCTTTCTTAAATTTATACACATGTTCTTTTTTACTATTTCTCTCTCTCTCCCCCCTCCTTCTATGTATATATATGTGTGTGTGTGTGTTGGTTATAAATATATATATATATATATATATATATATATATATATATATATATATATATATATATATATATATATATATATATATATATATTTATATATATGTGTGTGTGTGTGTGCTTTGAACAGTAACACTTGAAAATTAAATAGCTGGTGGGTCTGCTTACCCTGTCACCTACCTGTTGCAGGTAGGGAAAGATATCGGACAAAAATTAATCTATATATGTATATATGTATATTTATATATATACATATATACATACTATATATGTACATAAATGAGTGTATTTATATACAACGATCCAAAGATGGAACCAGGAGAAAACCCCTACAGGTGCAATAAGGAGTAATAGTCAGAGGTGTTGGACAGCAAGGTTGAAGGAAGGGTGAGGGATTCGAGACAATAAAAAAAGGCTAAAAAAAAAAAAAAGGTGGGCACAGGAAAGGTAACAAAAAAAAAAAAACACGAAAATTTCCACCTGAGAAAATTTCTACCTGAAATTTAATCAGCAATTTTTTTTTTTTTTTACATTTTCATTTAATATTTCCGAGACTGAAGAAGGATACACAGGATATACAAATTCTTATTCCAAAGGAAAATATATTGCGAGGCGGTTTTGGCTGGAACGGCGAGCTGTAATGGCCGTATTCATGAGGCTATATATTCTTTATTACTGGCAGGAAACATGATACAATCCCACCAAGTAAGACAGATTATTCCTGTAAGATAAGAGAAGAAGAAGAATATTCCGCCAGGCCGGATGGATTTGCCTCGGGGAAAATACAAAGTATGAATTTCCACCTCGGTATTTTCCGTACCCTCTCTCTCTCTCTCTCTCTCTCTCTCTCTCTCTTTCTATATATATATATATATATATATATATATATATATATATATATATATATATATATATATATATATATATATATATATATATATATATACAATATATATATATATATATATATATATGTATTGGAAAATGAAAATGATAAATCAATAGACAGACCGATAAAAACACCAACAAATGATCAAAATACAAGGAAAATGCAAAATACAAAAGGGGAAAAATAGATGAACAAGATCAAATGAAATAAATAATCTTCTCTTCTCGAGAGCTGAAGTTTCCTTCAGGGCTACAAAGACGAAAGTTTCAAGGGTCGCTCTGTAAACAGCTGACTGTACAAGGGACCACCTGAAAGCCAAGTAAACAAATGCTACGCTTAAACGTCATTCAACGCGTCCAGGAAACAATGCCGGTCCCAGGATGAAAGAAAACAGCCACATACAAAGAATTACACCTTGCATTAGTGTAAACAGTTCCAGTCGCTGCATTCAGCATCAAAGAAAACACCCAACTCCCCCTAAAAAAAACACTGTATTAAACATTCACAAACAATACTGCACTTTGCAATAATGAAGACCGTTGAAATAAAAAAAAAAAACCACGAAAACAGCATTAGATATAATGCAATGAATAAACAGGCAAGGGAGTCTCTTGCAACGAAGAATATTCTGATAAAGATATAAACAGGATTTCGTCTTTACAATTCCTGATTTCCTCAGGCGAGAAATTTTATGTAACTAATTTTGGCAACTGTCAATTTGGAATGATAAAGAAATTAAAGCCTGTACTAGAAATCTTTTCTGAAAGCAACGAGAATGAAAAATAGGAGACATTACTTATGCACGAATTTTTTTAAACTAGAATTTAAAGAACTCATTTTTACGTGGAGAACGACCTAACGGCAGCGAAATTCACTGACCAGCATTAGGCCTAACATGGAAATTCCCCGAAGGGAGGAAGGCCGTTCTTGAAAAAAAAAAATCCCAAGGTCCTGTTTTGTAGAAAACTGTAGACCGTGAACGAGAAAATAATGGAGGAAGACTGATAATACTAAATTAGTATCATTACTGGAGAGGAAGTAAAGAAGGCGAGGGATTCTGACCTTTGCATCAGAGGACAGAAGGGTGGAATCACCTTCCATTGTCATCTCAATCCAACCCTTTAGATCTTTTGTGGGGAAGTGGATGAAGAAAAAAAAAACTGCATATTCTAGGACGATGATGAGAAGAGACTTTGAGGGAGCGAGTGAGCACCTCTGTCATTCAGAAGTTAAAGAGTATTGCCGTTCAATTTGATTACCCAGTTACGCACGTGAACTGGAAATGAATTAGAAGGAATCAGATGTGGTGTTGTGAGAATGGCATTACGACATCAAACACAACTAAAAATTATTTATACAGTCTTGTCATATTCTTTATTGGCGTACGTGAAGTAAATAAACAAATAGATAAATAACAACTAAATTAATTGACTGATAAATAAAGGAACAGCTAAATAAATAAACGTTCTAATTGAGAAACAATACCATACACTCACGCTTCACAAAAGAGCCACGAAAAATAATAACTAATTTAAATAATAGATGAATGAATGAATAGCCAATCAGACGAACGCTCTGCTTGAGAATCAACACCAAATCAATACCAAATTTTGTCTGGTGTTGATTGTCAAAAGCCATAAGGCGTATACGTTTGATAGATCTTGGTGGGATGGGGGAGCGAGGGGGGAGGCAAATTCGCACCACCATTTGACCCCAGAGACTGACCTATAACCTCAACGATGCGTCCTTGTCATCGATTCGCCGACGGCTATTCCTGTCATTTCAAGGACCCTGGCTACTTTAACAATGCATCTGTGCTTCGCTGGCCCCTGTGATCATCCGCGCATAAATCTCTCTCTCTCTCTCTCTCTCTCTCTCTCTCTCTCTCTCTCTCTCTCTCTCTCTCTCTCTCTCTCTCTCTCTCTCTTTCTGTGGGCTCGGCTTATTAGGCGGGACACGGAAAAGTGAGGATTCGGTGCTGGACATCCGGGTTGAAAGAAGGTGAATTTCGGTGATGATTTTATCTTTCAAAAGAATTTTTACGAGAGTGTCCTAAGAGATGTTTAGGGAGGTTTGTATTCTACTTTTTATTTATCTACCTATTTATTTATCTATTTATTTATTTGCTTATTTATTAGTACATTTAGCAACGTGAACCATACTCCCCACAGTATACGGTATTTGTAAGTTTTGGTGATAAATGAAAGGTTTAAGAATGTGGATTCTTGGACTCATCCTGCGTAGCTGTAGTTTCATATTGAGTCATGTGTTTATAATAATAATAATAATAATAATAATAATAATAATAATACTGCAAAACAGGTCGAAATAATAATAATAATAATAATAATAATAATAATAATAATAATAATAATAATAATAATAATAATTATAATAACTATAATAATAAAATGCAAGGTAAAATATTAACAATATAATAAAAATAGTAGTAAACCTTCAAGGTATAATAATAATAATAATAATAATAATAATAATAATAATAAAACTGCAATGTATAATATTAATATAATACTAATAGTAATAAGTCAACAAGGTATAAAAAAAAAAATAATAATATAGATCAGTCCTACCCAAGCCAAGACATATTGTTTACTCAACTGCCCTTCATCCCATTAATCCTTTAAACTTCCCCTCTTCTCCTCATTATTATTATTATTATTACTTACATCATTATCTGCCCTTCTCCTCCTCTGCGACATTCTGTCATGATGTCGTGCAATTAACAGCGGGTTTATAAAAAAAAAAAAGTAGAGACGCACGCATGCATGCACACGCGCACAGACGCACACACACACACACACATGCTCACTAGCAACCATGCTAAGTCTCTGTCCAGCACGCGAACAAAATGTAAATCCCAACAGAATATGCTTTTTGATTCTCTCTCTCCTTCTTCTTCTTCTTCTTCTTCTTCTTCTTCTTCTTCTTCTTCTTCTTCTTCTTGTTCCTTGCGTGTTTTATTTTTGTGTGTGTGTGTTTTTCGTGGGGGCACACTATCAGCCGTGATTTTGCGGACATCAGCTGTTTGTGTGTGTGTTGGGGGGGGGTGGGGGGGGAGGGAAAAGACGTTGTTGTTTTTATACCAATTCGGGTTTGGTACACACTGAAGACACGTTTTAAATCGGTTTGTTTTAGGCCATTATAAAAACTTTTATCGGAGACATCTTAGCATACCAGTGAATCAAAGTGTATGTTTTTTTATATACAGTATATATTATCGCACTGAGGTGAATGTAATTTTGTTTCAAGTAAAATAACGATTTATTTTATACATTACTGTATTTAGATTTAGTTAATTTCACCGCGTGTAAAAATGAGTTTTTGCACATTCCGCTGTATTAAAGTATATAGGTGTTTTATTATACCTGTTGTGTTATTTGAATATAACTTCCTTTTGGTCAATATATATATATATATATATATATATATATATATATATATATATATATATATATATATATGAGAATGTAAGCTGACGCTGTCTAATAACTATCCGTAACTTGTCATAAGAAACAATTTATAGTTCACTTCAAAATAGTCTTTGTATGTTTGACAAACACTTCGATTTACGATAATAACAAGAAAATTAAACCGCTATTCACAGCTATAATGTCAGCAGACGTGTCACACAAGCCGTTCGCAATTTACTTCAAAGTAACCTTTGAGTTATGACAAAATTTCTGCTTCTGATAATCATAAAACTTACGATCACTGATCTCAGCGAGACAAGACACTGTTATCTAACCCTAATTTGACGGGAGACGTAAATTTGTTTGTGAGTGGTTTTGTAACTCTGGAAGCCTGATTTCAATTTGCAGTAATAAGAGAGTATTAGATTTTAGACTCCAGAAGAGCGTGAGAAACGGCAATGCATTTAGTTCCTCCTTTCCATTATCTCCTCCTCATTACCTTTCGGAATCACCTTTAGGAATTACTTTTAGGAATTACATTTAGGAATCATATTTAAGAATTATCTTTAGGAATTACATTAAGGAGTTACCTTTAAGAATTACTTTTAGGATTTACCTTTGGGAATTACCTCTAAGAATTATTTTTAGGAATTATATTTAGGAATTACCTTTAAGAATTACCATTAGGAATTACTTTTAGGATTTACTATTGGGGAATTACCTGTAGGAATTATTTTTAGGAATTAAATTTAGTAATTACCTTTCGGAATCACCTTTAGGAATTACTTTTAGGATTTTCCTTTGGGAATTATCTCTAGGAATTATTTTTAGGAGTTACATTTAGGAATTACCTTTAATAATTACCTTTGTGAATTACTTTTGAGGAATTTCGATTAAGAATAACCTTTGTGAATTACTTTGAGGAATTACCTTTAAGAATTACGTTTGGTAATTACAGTACTTTTAGGAATTATCTTTAGGAATTGCTTTTGGGAATTACATTCAGGAATTACCTCTAAGAAATATTTTTAGGAATTACGTTTAGGAATTATCTCTAGGAATTTTTTAAAGGGATTACTTTTAGGAATCAGTTTTAAGAATTACTTTTAGGAATCAGTTTTGAGAATTAATTTTAGGAATTACCATTAGGAAATTGCTTATAGGAATTACCTATAGGAATATTTTTTTAGGAATTACCTTTCTGAATTACTATTAAGAATTATCCTCAGAAATTACTTTTAGGAATTATCTTTAGGAATTATTCTTTTAATTACCTTTCGGAGTTGCTCTTAGGAATTACTTTTCGGAACTGTGTTTATATATAAATATATACATATATATATTTTTTTTATTTATGTGTGTCTGTATATTTGCATATATATAATATATATACACGTATATATGAATGCACAAAAAATTCAATAAAGGCAGCATAACGATTTCCAAAAAAAATTTCTTAAGAAAAAATTAAGAGCGAAATACGAAAAATTGCACCAAATCCGAGGAACAGACTCTTAAATTACTCAAATAGCAAAGGTGACTGCACCATGATCTACATTAAGCCTTTCAGGTGGATGAATGCAAAAAAAAAAAAAAAAGGGAACACAATGCGCACAAGAAATGTCGGCAAGAATACAGCGAATTTTTAATCACTCTTCTTTATGATACGAAACGCTGGAAGCAGTCATATCCAGCTAGAACCCGCCACTCGGCGGGTGATTGCTAAATAGCAATCCTACAAAGCAATTTGATGACCTTGAAATACAGAGACAAGTGAATGCTAAAGATTCTTGGTACTTCTCTTGCATTTATTATAGTTAGCAGAACAATGAGAACTTTGGGTGACTGCGAAATACTGATTCTAAATAGCAATCCTAAATAACAATTTGTTGTCCTTGTAATTCTTCAGACAAGTAAATATCAAAGATTGGTGATACTTCTCATTTATTTATTATAGTTAAGTGAACAGTATATATGTATATATGTATATATATGTATATATATATATATATATATATATATATATGTATATGTATACATAGAAATAAATAAAACAAGTATAACGATTTATGACGAATCATAGATATAAAATTATGAATAAATAAAACTGATCCATAAATTTTTACGTGTATATCTATATATATATATATATATATATATAGAGAGAGAGAGAGAGAGAGAGAGAGAGAGAGAGAGAGAGAGAGAGAGAGAGAGAGAGAGAGAGAGAGAGAGAAAATACTAACGTTTGGCAGTTATAACCCATCTGAATTTTCTCATGATATATACTTCTGAAACCTCCATATGAGAGAGAGAGAGAGAGAGAGAGAGAGGAAATAGCAATATTACTCCCGTTTGGCAGTTATAACCAACTTGAATTTTCTCCTAATATATACTTCTGAAATCTCCATATGAGAGAGAGAGAGAGAGAGAGAGAGAGAGAGAGAGAGAGAGAGAGAGAGAGAGAGAGATCCTAACTAAGTATTACGAGCACGTAACCCAGTCTGGGCCTCTCATTAATAGCATGCACCAAAAACACGACATCACATTGTTTTTTTGTTTTTTGTTATCATAATGTATATATCCTGCGGAAGATTTCATATTATTTTCATATTATTTCCGCCCAGTTTTATAGGTTCTCCAAAATATTAACAAGTTTTACGTCCAAATGATATTGTCGTGTGCACTGGAAAATGGAAGCATTATCGAGACGAACATTTTTAAAAGGTACTACTTGGCTGGGTACGAACCAACCAGGGAACGAGGCTTTTTTTAATGGTTGTGTTCTTCCCATGACCATGGGATGCATGAAAACGTTATTGAAAGCAAAACTTTCTTCTTCTTTTTCGAACGCATTCGAATACAGGCTGGCTGAACATATCATTGCCTAGTTATTTTTTTTTCAGTGACGACTGATCTGGGAAATTTGTATTGGAAGCAAATTGCTTCTCAAGGTAACTGTGGTCAGTATTGGAGGTTTCTTTGTAAGAATATTGCCAAAGGGAAAATATCTTTAAATTTTGCTTTTTTTCATCTAAACCTCAATTAGATTAGTAAACCAAATTGGTTTACATGCCCTACAAATCAATCAATAAAAGAGAGAAGTAAAACTGTTAATAAAACACCAAAACAGATAATTAGTCGTGTTATTATTATTATTATTATTATTATTATTATTATTATTATTATTATTATTATTATTATTATTATTATTATTTTGTATAAGGTCCACATTAATATATCAGTGGTAGAGTTTATCTTCAGTCCAAATAACATAAAATGTGGAAATATGACGTAAAGTTTATAATTTTTGGCCCAAGATAAACCCATTTCTTAAGCTTTTCCGCAACAGCAATTATTCGTTTACAAAGATGCAGCTATTTTTGTTGGCTTTCCTTGTGTTGAGACAAGAATTCAGAAAGATATAGAAGGTCATATAAAATTTCAAATTAGATGAGAAATATCTGAATTCTTACCACTGCGCTCGACCTCGACATGTGGGAAACAAAGTGTAATAAAAAGGTTATACTAACGTATGACCCATATCAAAATCTTATAGCCTGGATATAATGTAATTCCTGTCTTCCTGAATCGTATATTATATTATATTATATTATATTATATTATATTATATTATATTATATTATATTATATTATATTATATTATAAGAGGTTGCTCTATCACTTCCCGCTGTTTCAGATACCAATTTTCTTGTGGGGGGCTGAATCTGACTTTCTATTTTTTACAGAAACTGAATCCAATAATATTTTCAACTGCACCACCAATTTTACCAATAAAAAAAAGCAAGAAAATCAATTACACACAGAGTCAAAAGGCATGTGAGAGGTACAGACCTAATTAAGGTGTAATTTGCTGACCTGGGAAGGTGAAAAAAAAATTCATTACTGACCCCGATATTTCTGACTTCCAGGATCATTTTAAGTTGGGAGTTTTTCGTAAATTTATTTACGCATAATATATTGTTGATTTATGTGCCATCGGTATGGCCTTTAACCTGGGTAGTTCAATGCCGCTTTCTAAAATCTATCTTGAATTATGTGACATTCAATTGATATTTGTCATTTCACCTTTACTGGTTTATTTTATTTATAAGCTAGCCAGTGTATTACTAATACATATTGAAACTATATGCATTATATATATATATATATATATATATATATATATATATATATATATATATATATATATATATATATATACATATATATATATATATATATATATATACATATACATATATATATATATATATATATATATATATATATATATATATATATATATATATATATATATATATATATATATGTATATATATATATATATATATATTTATATATATATATATATATATATATATATATATATATATATATATATATATACTGTATATATATATATATATATATATATATATATATATATATATATATATATAAGTATGTCAATAACATGAGTGTACATTGGCCCG
>JANJGK010000036.1:33416493-33426493 GCA_039081455.1 Macrobrachium rosenbergii
ATATGATAACTGAATAGGAAAAAATCATTTTTAAAAAGTTAACTAAAACCGAACATACCTTTCATTTTATCAAAGTGTTGAATGGTCCCTTATACTTAATGATTGATTTAGGAAAGAAAATTGAGAATAAAAGTTAACCAAAGCCAAATATATCTTTCATTTCGTCAAGAGAAAATTGGCCACGTATGTACGATAATTGCAAGATAAGCTGTCGAATAAACTCTTGCATTAAAAACGAAAAGGTAATGGAAGTACGCGATAATAATAATAATAATAATAATAATAATAATAATAATAATAATAATAAAGTCGAATATCTCTTCTATTTTATCAAATGTTGAATGGTTACGTATGCATGATAATTGAAACAGAAGAAACAAAAAAGAAGCAATAATGATAATAATGAAGTAATTAGCAGAAAGAATCCAGCCCTATTCGCACGTACACGCCGCACGCAATTTTGCAATAAAGGCTCTTCCATCCTAGTTAAGGCATGACTGAAAATCAATGTGCTTGCTAAGCCAAGGCCAATTCGCCGAAATGTATGTAAATTTAGTCACTAATACTCGTGACGAGTTGATGAGTTGATGAGCTTTTGATTGAGAAAAAATTTTTAATGGGATCTTTTAATGTGGTCTCTCGTAGCTAGACAGGTTCGTTACAGAAAACTATTGCTCCGGCTTTGTCTGTCCGTCCGCGCTTTATTGTGTCCGCACTTTTTTCTGTCCGCACTTTATTATGTCCGCACTTTTTTCTGTCCGCACTTTATTGTGTCCGCACTTTTTTCTGTCCGCACTTTTTCTGTTCGCACTATTGAGTCCGCACTTTTTCCTGTCCGCACTTTTTTCTGTCCGCACTTTATTGTGTCCGCACTTTTTCTGTCCGCCCTATTGTGTCCGCACTTTTTCCTGTCCGCACTTTTTTCTGTCCGCACTTTATTGTGTCCGCACTTTTTCCTGTCCGCACTTTATTGTGTCCGCACTTTTTCCTGTCCGCACTTTATTGTGTCCGCACTTTTTCCTGTCCGCACTTTTTCTGTTCGCCCTATTGTGTCCGCACTTTTTCCTGTCCGCACTTTTTCCGTCCGCCCTCAGATCTCAAAAACTACTGAGGCTAGAGGGCTGCAAATTGATATGTTGATCATCCACCTTCCAGTCACCAAACATACCTTGGTGGTAGGTTTCTGTTTCCTAGTGATTGTCATGACTTGGACCGTCGACGGATGGTCTCTTGTATGTCACTTTTTCACAAGTTGTATTTCAACAGAGATCTTTCACAGTCACTATTGATCCCTGGTCCGCCGAGAGCTACCAAAACCGCTGAACAGCAGCACCGATATGCGGTAAATGTACCTCGCTGTCGAACTTTTCAGTTCCAGAGGTCCTTTATTCCCCAAACCGTTGGACTGTGGAACAGCCTCCCAGAGGAATTCGTGAAATTGGAACTTCAAAAGTTCAAGAGAAGGTGCAATGAAATGCCACCCTAATAGCATTCTCCTTGCGTTTCAATACATTTTTTATATCTATTTGTTAATGTATCAATTTAATTTTTTTTTCAATAAGTGAGTGGGATCTCTTCTTTCTGTATTTTCTTTTCTTTCTTTTTCTTTTAACGTGCTTTTATTCCCATTTTTGTATGGGGTACGTATTTCCCTTTACCTCCTCTTACTTCTTGCTAATGAACACCTTGATATTCTTTGGAAGCTTGAATTTCAAGTCAATGGACCCTTTGGTGGGCTTGCTCCTTGTGAATAGGCTTCATCTTCTGAATAATAATGATGATGATAATAATACTGAATGGAACCGGACTCGAAGGCGGATCCAGGATGTCTATTCTTAATTCATCCTTCCCGAGGATACGTCAAAAAGATATTGACGTACTTCACCGAGTGAATAGACTAAGAAAGCATAGATTAGTTTGAGTGCGTGAAATAACACTCTGAAGCAACCTTAAGGATTAATTTATCTTTTCATGTCTTAATTGACTGAAATACTTTGTTCTTCGTTAACGATTTATTCACTGCATTCAGTCTCTCTGTCTCAACAAATCGTTCTAAGCTACTAACAGGATCTGTTAATTAAATAAAACAAGCAAAAAATGCGCCGAAGTTTCTTCAGCGGAATCGAGTTTTCTGTACATCGTATAATCAAGGCCACCGAAAACAGATCTATCTTTCAGTTGAAACTTTAACCACGGGGGTGGTGTTGGCCTACCTTACAACGCTGCCAAAGGCACGGTTATGGCTAACTTTAACCTTGAATAAAATAAAAACTACTGAGGCTAGAGGGCTGCAATTTGGTATGTTTGACGATTGGAGGGTGGATGGTCAACATACCAATTTGCAGCCCTCTAGCCTCAGTAGCTTTTAAGATCTGAGGTCAGACAGAAAAAAGTGCGGTCAGAATAAAGTGCAGACGGACAGAAAAAGCCGGCACAATAGTTTTCTTTTCAGAAAACTAAAAAGTTATACTTTTAAGAAATCGTACTGGGTTACACTCAGAATGTCCTCTGGTTAATAATTGCTGATATGTTTTCATAGACATAATACGTATTTTTTTTTTAAATTCTCAATGGCTAGATTAGACATCAACAACAATATTCCAAATGTTTAAAGCTGTTTAACTTCCTAAACGTTTTCCCTGTTTAATATATAATGGTTCATATTTATCTTCTTATTTTCTGTTGTTCTATTTCTATAATTCGAATGATCTTAAATATATATTCAAAATTGAATATATAATTCAGAAAAGATAAGCAAGAACTTACTTTCAAATTTTTCATTGGCTTCATCCGATTCTTTAATGCCATTCCTTTATTACAATAAATTTAGTTTTGTATGATTATATCATTAGAAGGAATACTCAATAAAAAACATATTGATGGAGTGAAATTTTTCTTTTTCTTTTTTTATTTCTTTGTTTAAAGTATGCAAGTTCGTTTCTTACGTTCAACGAGGAAGTGATTTATAGGTACGCATATATATGTATATGTATATATATATATATATATATATATATATATATATATATATATATATATATATATATATATATATATATATATATATATATATATATATATATATATATATATATATATATATATATATATATATATATATATATATATATATATATATATATATATATATATATATATATATATATATATATATATATATATATATATTATATTTATATATGTACATATATATATATATATATATATATATATATATATATATATATATATATATATATATGTGTGTGTGTGTGTGTGTGTGTGTAATTTTTCGTCTCTTATTTATTTATTCTGTCCATTTATATTTTACATTATACCATTATTCCTTTCTTCCTTGTCTCTAGTTCGTTATTTTTATTAACATTTTCTCAAGATCGCTCAGTGAAGAACTATTATTATTATTATTATTATTATTATTATTATTATTATTATTATTATTATTATTATTATTATTATTATTATTATTATTATTTGTTTGTTTGGAAAAAATAACCAATATAAAATATTAAAGAAAAATTTTTTTTGTTTTTTCTTTGCTATATAAACCCTTGTAATAACAACTCCACAAGTATACAGCTGTCCCATTACTACTCATCTATTCATATCACTCTTCATTTCTCTGGAAATTATCTTACCACCAGCTGCACTCAACCCCCTCTTTCTCAGCACCGCTGACCCTCGATCATGAAGAAAAGAAAGTCTCAACTAAGATCTGATTGGCTAGAAATTCTGCGTCAGTGTTGCTTCAGCAAGTGTTTCTGAAGTTAGTTTTCCCAGGGATTGCAGTAAAGATTTCTATTTTTTTTTTTAGATTCTGATATCATTTTATTTCATTTTTTTTTCTGTTTTCTTTTGCTCGATGTGAAGGGGAGATGTTTCCTGTGAGTCGAGATTACTTTTCTTTTTTTTTTTTTGTGAAGAAATCAACCGATTTTCATGGTGGATTTCTTATGTGTGGTTTTATTTTGTAAGATTTTGTAGCCTTGTCGTATATACTGTATTATTCATACACACGCACATATAAACACTATATATATATATATATATATATATATATATATATATATATATATATATATATATATATATATATATATATATATATATATATATATATATATATATATATATATATATATATATATATATATATATATATATATATATATATATATATATATATATACACATATATATATATATGTATGTATATATATATACACATATATTTACTGCAGCATTTCTTTGGCCATTGGCTGAATCAGCATTTTTTTAGCCTTAATTCAATCTGGCAATCCAACCTCTACCTATAACTTCTCAGTGCCACTATGTCTCTCTTCTCTTGCTGTCCTACCACTCGAACTCCCTCTCTTCCCCGCCCGAAAGTGCCCCGGTGCTTGGCCCTACATCCTAAATTTCGTAAAATCAAACCAGACCTGCGCACGCTCTTTGACGCAAAAAAAAAAAAAAAAAAAAAAAATTATCCTGTCAATTTGACGCATAACCGTTTAGCCCGGATCGACGCAGACATTTACTCTGTTGACAGGCGCAGCTTCGGAAACAGAAGCCCAGCGCATTTCCTCTGGACGCTGCTGTTTGTCCGATTTATAATTTTAATGCCAATGCAAACACCACTGTCGCCAGGTTAATGGGAGACTAAACAAAGTTTCAGCGCTAATTTTTTTTTTTTTTTTTTTTTTACCCAGGCGCCGGACAAACAGCCGGGGAAGGACGATAAAGAAATAAATGCATTCATCCTTAATTACAGACTCTTTGTTGAGCTTGGATCCCTGCTGAGAAGAAAAGCAGGTGTCATTAATTACACGGAATTCCCATTCTATCACTATTGACTAGGACAACGTAATTTAATGATTGTTCAATACTGTTGCGCTTTACCTCACAGAATAATTACCCAAGAACGAGTATGTGCTTCAAGGTACTATTAATCCATGAAATGCACAGACAGGATAAATATGTTTTTGGATTTTAATGGATACCAAGTGCTTTAACTTGACGCTTCAGTTATATTTTCTAGGAGAAATTAGCAATCGTTGAGAAAATTATAAATAAACATCAAGTTGTTAATTTAATGAAAGGTACAGAATGGATAAATATGCTTTTGGAGATTAATGGATGTTAATTTAAACAAGCTCATGCTTCATTTATGCTTTCAAGGTCTGTTAGGTTGAATTTGTAACGAAGAAAAAAATTAGCAATCGTTGCGGAAGTTCTTAGCTGTTCAGAAATGTGCAACCTGTGACCTTAGTAAAATATACCAGAAATGATGAATGAATGTAAGTAGTCCTTAAAAAAATTCTTAGCTTGTCATGAAATGTAAAACCATTTTTGCTTAAACTGTGACCCTTCATAAAATACTAAATAGCAATCGTTAGCAAAATTCATAGAGTTCTTGAAATTTACAAAAAAAAAAATTTTTCTTTCTATAACCCTTAATAAAACATCCCCAAGAAACTATTGTGCTTGTAAGGGGCCCTGAAATCAACTTACGATTCCGGTGCCAGAATTAATCCAATATTTCGCACATTCTTCCTTTCTTTGATTTTGACGAATATAAGAATATATATTTCGCCTGCTAAGCATTCGCGCTCGTAGGGGGAACCTATTATACTAACTAATGATTCGCTCGCCACAATTAATCCAACCCTCCACAAATCATTTCCTTTCTTTATTTTTGAGGAATATAAAGAATATTCCACCTGTTTCCAGCATCCGCATTCCCACACCTGACCTCCTTCTCTTATTAAAACACTGGCCGCCCAGGAGCATCTAATTTACAAGACGTTCTGTTTAATTCCACTGATCTTGAAGTTCCCATGCTTTGAGCTCTAGGAAGTATTTTTTTTTTTTTTTTTTTTGAGCGAGAGCGAGTTCATCTGCTTTCTTTCTCTTCGTTTATCTGTGTCTGAGAGTTTTATATGTATGTATATGTATATATATATATACATATATATGTATATATGTGTGTGTATGTGTGTGTGTTTGTGCAAATAAAGACAAAATCCACGAAAGAAGGAGAAACAATGGTTTCCTTCGTGGATTTTGTCTTTATTTATATATTCATCACGTTCCATATTTTCGTGATTCAGTTACACACACACACACACACACACACACACACACATATATATATATATATATTATATATATATATATATATATATATATATATATATATATATATATATATATATATGTGTGTGTGTGTGTGTGTGTGTGTGTGTGTATGTAAGCGTGAGCTTATATTTATACATGCATATTTATAGATACACAAAACCGTATATGTATATATATATATATATATATATACATATATACATAATACAAATACATACATACATACACACAACTACAGTATATTGTATATGATCACACATCGCAGCATGAACCCGCTCTGCGTGGTTAGGTCTCGGAAATCAGCTTTAAGTGTGAATGCAACCTTTTTTTCCATTCAGAAATCAAAGGCTTTTTAATCAATCCTATTAAGTCACTGGGTGTAAATACACCGTCCCATTTTAATGAATGTCTCTCTCTCTCTCTCTCTCTCTCTCTCTCTCTCTCTCTCTCTCTCTCTCTCTCTCTCTCTCTCTCTCTCTCTATATATATATATATATATATTATATATATATATATATATATATATATATATATATATGTGTGTGTGTGTGTGTGTGTGTGTATATATATGTATATATATATATAAAACATGCATACATATCCAGTTATCTCTCTCTCTCTCTCTCTCTCTCTCTCTCTCTCTCTCTCTCTCTCTCTCTCTCTCTCTCCATCTGTTTATATACCTGTCTATCTATCTATCTATCTGCTGTAAATAACTATCTATTATTATATAAACATCGCGATACTTTATATTCTAAGCACTATTACCATTGGTATATTTTGAAATTTTAAAATAATGCTGAAATTGCTATCTTAATTTTTTTTAATAAGTCTTTCCAGCTTCTAATGCAGAATTTATTTTTACATGATTACTCTGCGTGTTTTATTTCTTTTCCCATTCAAATAAGTTTTTATTATTACAATTTGTTTATATTTTTTAATCTCTCCGTAAATTTTCAATGTACTGGTTTCATTCGAGCAGTCTCTAGACCAGTGGTTCTCAGCGATTTTTTGGCCGTCCCACCCCCCTTATCTCCTGTAAAATCCTGATGCCCCTGTGGTGATATATATAATTCTTATAATCACGTGGAGGAAGCCTAAAAGGCTATTAACTTGGTTTGAACCTTCTCGAATCGCCCCCCCTTGAAAAGCAAATTCGTACGCAACACGTTAGGAACTACTGCGCTAGACTCTTTCATCATTACTCGGTGCCGTTTTATTCCACCCGACTTAATCTTCTTAAATAAATTAATTTAAATAAATTCATTCGATAAGTGAATTTGGTGTAACTTTCAGTCGCTATCATAGGTCACTTATATTTTTCCCGGGACAAATTATTTCAAAATCTGATAATGGTGTATACCAAATTGCGACGATGCATAAAATCATACATACAATTTGTGCTCTGACTTTCTACGTTTCCTTTTTGACGAAGTTAATTTTTATATCTAATGTCGTATTTTATTTCACATTTAATGCCATGTATATCCATATGTGATGAAATATTTCCATCGGTATTTTATAAAATATTGAAGCTCACTTCCAACTTTATCAAAAATCTGTTTCAAAATCCCTGGTGTTTTTCCAGAATGTGATGAATCATTCAGTCCTTCCTGATAAATCATTGACGCCGATCTATAAGTCGCATCAGATTTATGATAAGCACTACAGTATTCTATAACTTCGCTAATCATTTTGTACTCACGAAATGTAAATCATACCAATATGAAGCAAAATATGTTCAATAGCCTCCATTTGTCAAATTCATTATTAGTTACGTTCCTACCAGCAACTACGTACATTTCTGCTAGAGATATTATCAGATATATTGTTATATATTCGGTTTTACTGAAATCACCTTCCATTATGTCAAATAAAAATCTTGAGTGTGCTTTAGTATATAAACTGATACTCGTTTCAAGTATTTTTTTTTTAATCTTACGCCAAGGTTAGGATAGGGTAAGTGAATTAAATCATTTTTGTCAGGTCATAATATCTTTAAAATGCTTAAATTAACAACGTTTATATACAGCAAAACATTTTACGCTAATATGTAGACAGTCATATAATAACAGAAATAAAACTTTGCAGAAATATATACCTAAGAGTTACCATAAAAACTCTAAGTATTTTATGTCATATCTAACAGTTATTTAGATTGGTTATTGATTTATACTTTCCGCTTGAACTTCACGAGGCTATATGCCAAAAAAGCTCTCTCTCTCTCTCTCTCTCTCTCTCTCTCTCTCTCTCTCTCTCTCTCTCTCTCTCTCTCTCTGGATGACTGATTTCCAGTGACAATAGGAATGATATAATCTTTCATTTATGATAATCTCCAAACAATAATCCATGTGACAGATATCCCGCGGCAAAATCTATATGGTGTTACATAAGGTTGAGAAATAAATAGAAAAAACACTGAATATGTTAGGTACATTACCGATTCAGTGCCGCTGTGTTCTGTAAAAGAACACTATTGTGCCGGCTTTGTCTGTCCGTCCGCACTTTTTCTGTCCGCCCTCAGATCTTAAAAACTACTGAGGCTAGAGGGCTTCAAATTGGTATGTTGATCATCCACCCTCCAAGCATCAGACATACCAAATTGCAGCCCTCTAGCGCCAGAAGTTTTTATTTTATTTAAGGTTAAAGTTAGCAATAATCGTGCATCTGGCAACGACATAGGACAACGAATTGCGTATTTTAACTCAAAATTGCAGACAGAGAATTCGTATCTTAACCCAGAATGACAGACAAAGAATTGTGTATTTTAACTCGAAATTGTAGACAAAGAATTGCGTATTTTAACTCAAAATTGTAGATTAAGAATTGTGTATTTTAACAAAGAATTATAGATAAACAATTGTGTATTTCAACTTAAAATTGTAGATAAAATATTGTGTGTTTTAACTCAAAATTGTAGGAAAAGAAATGTGTATTGTAACACAAAATTGTAGATGAAGAATTCCGTATTCAAACTCAGTATTACAGAGGAAGAAATCTCCAGTACATTCAAACTACAGCTGCATTCAGTAATTAAACACACGAACACAAAGGGAAAAAAAATCCTTTGATGCGCTCAGACGACGACACCTCGATTCTAAAATGAACCGCGAATTCCTGACGGACAGAATAAAGAAGACCGCTTCTGTAAACAAGAAAATCCAGTGAATTTTCGTCGCGTGCTCGGGATGACAAATAGAATGACTATTGTCATTACACCAGGGAGCGATTAGCTGGGGTGTCAGTCACACACGCAGTTCGTAGTTGGCACTAATTAAGAGATGAACTGCGGCTCCGCGAGGCATTCCATATATTAGCAAAAAGAGAAACTGAATTTCTCCCCACAATCGTTAAGAAGAATGTAAGATAACAGCAGGCACCAGACACCGTCATGAGAGAGAGAGAGAGAGAGAGAGAGAGAGAGAGAGAGAGAGAGAGAGAGAGAGAGAGAGAGAGAGAGAGAGAGAGAGAAAGAGAGAGAGAGAGCCAGCACCCACTTCCATCTAGTACCCCCGGTTAGGCATAGAGTAATAATAATAATAATAATAATAATAATAATAATAATGATAATAAACGTGAAATAATAATAATAATAATAATAATAATAATAATAATAATAATAATAATAATAATAATAATAATAATCATGAAATAATAATAGTGAAAATAATAATAATAATAATAATATTATTGTTATTATTATTATTATTATTATTATTATTATTATTATTATTATTATTATTATTATCATTATTATCCTTGGAAGAACTAAAGCATTGCGAATTTATTCACCCTGGCGTATAATAAACCACTTTGTTTTCTCTTCGTAAATACACTTCAGTGC
>JANJGK010000036.1:33436493-33442559 GCA_039081455.1 Macrobrachium rosenbergii
ATGAGAATATATTTTCTTATATTTCTTTAACTTAATATTTTGGGTATTACTATCCTGGTCGAAGTACGAATCTCGTCGATTGTGTATAAGCGAAGGCGGATATTAAATTGTTTAGAAAAATCCTTTTTCTAGTTTTCTGTAAAACTATTGTGCCGGCTTTGCTTGTCCGTCCGCAACTTTTTCTGTCCTCACTTTTTTGTCCACGCTTTTCCTGTCCGCCCTCAGATCTTAAAAACTACTGTGGCTAGAGGGCTGCAAATTGGTACGTTGATCATCCACCCTCCTATCATCAAACATACCAAATTGCAGCCCTCTAGCCTCGATAGTTTTCATTTTATTTAAAGTTAAATTTAGCCGTGATCGTGCTTCTGGCAACGTAACAACACAGGCCACCGCGGCTGGCTGAGAGTTTCGTACAGCAATATAACGAGACCACCAAAAGCTTGATCTATTTTCGGTGGCCTTGATTATACGCTATAGCGGCTGTACAGAAAACTCGATTGCGCCGAGAAACATGGGCGAATTATTTATTTGTTATATTAAATAAACAAAAGGAAAATAAAGAGAAATCGAGGATTTTTCATATATTCCATAATAAAGGATGGATGAAGTGCATTTGTTCTGAAATATACCTAAGTAAAGATAATTGTTTAAGCCACTTTCTCTTAAATTTAACAATTCATCGTCTATAATATTTTTCTATATATTTTGTTAACCGATTATTTTGTATGTTATTGCCACGATTAAATGCAGCATCATATCGATGGTGTAGAAGTGAAAGATGTTGAATTTCTACGAAAGAAAAAATATTCCGATTTTAAAAAAGCAAAATAAAAATGACTCAAAGAGAAATCGAAGAATGTAACGGCAAGCCATAATAAAAAAAAGGATAAGTAGCAAATTAACAAGAAGAATATATGCAGGAGTACGAAGATTTATTCAGGAATAAAATCAAAGTAAAGACACTATCTCTTACACAAATTAAAAATTCATCTTCTATAATATTTTCACATGATTCAGTGGTCAGATTCTATTGATTATCATATCACTCTAATCTCAACTCAATTTACGATGGTGCTCGGTCCGAACTTCCTGTTGCTCAATGTCACATACACACCAGAAATTCCGGACAAGAAATAGTTAAATTCTGTGCCGGTGAAGCTGTGCAATGTTGACATATGGACACAGGCTCAGAGCACTGAATAATTCCTGGCCATTTCTAGCAGGAGGTAGAGAGAATAATTAACTTTGAAAAAGGACACTTAACATGTGGGAGATTCCTTTTTTCATTTTATCGTTCTTTGAAATTTTTTTTTAATTCTTTGTGTATGTAGATTATGGCTCCCTCAAAGGAATTGTCTTATGCTTAAATAGTCTTGCCAGTTTTTCTCTTATTTCAGGTATATAAAGAGACGGGTAATCAAATCAGCTTAAGTAGCAAGTCCTTAGGAAAAACTAGTAGGTCCTTCAAAAAAGTGGTAGGTAGTTCGAAAAAGTGGCAGATCCTTAAGAAAAAGTGGCAGGTCCTTAAAAAAAAGTGGTAGGTCCTTAAGATAAAGGGGGCATGCCCTTAAGAAAAAGTGGCAGGTCCTTAAACATATGGCATGTCCTAAAGAAAAAGTGGCAGGTCCTTTAAAAAAAAAGTGCATGTCCTTAAGAAAAAGTGGTATGTCTTTAAGAAAAAGTGATAGGTCTTTAAGAAAAAGTGGCAGGTCCTTAAAAAAGTAGCAGTTCCTTAAGAAAAAGTGAAAGGTCCTTGAGAAAGAGTGGCAGGTCCTTAAAAAAAAAAAGTGGCAGTTCCTTAGGAAAAAGTGGCAGGTCCTTAAAAATAAGTGGCAGGTCCTTAAGAAAATGACAGGTCCTTAAAAAAAGCGTCAGGTCGTTAAGAAAAAGTATTATTATTATTATTATTATTATTATTATTATTATTATTATTATTATTATTATTATTATTATTATTATTATTATTATTTAATAATAACATGAGGGAAAACAGGTAAAATACAAAGAAATATAAAAAAAAAATTAATACGGGTGTGAACGAGATAAAATAAACGAGATGTTAATCAGATCCTGGCCACACCTAAATAATAATTCAACAAATTCTAATGCACAATTTCTCCAGGACACGTTTGAACTAACCTTAACGACAAACATATCAACAAGCCTAAGAGATCTAATAGAATTTTTAGCAAAATCGATCCAAGAATTGAGTAGGAATTAAGACACCGACGACACTGCATTTGACTTACAAAATCATTGTTATAAAATGAAACGATGGTCAATTTTTAAGAGACACGAAATTATGGGCAGGTCATTCAAAGTTAGGGCTGGCATGAGAAGTTCAAGATACAGAAATCTGAAAGAGGGCAGCAAGATAAATAGGACCAGAAAATAAAGTGATTGAAGTACAAGGACCTAAAAGGTAAAGTAAAAGGTTAAAAACGTGGCTCCAGCTGTAGGGGCCGAAGGGAAGCTGCAAACTCTCTTTTAGTAATACCCACAGTGCACCACGTGAGATGCACTGACGACACTACCCCTTTACAAGGAATGTGATACAGAGATCCGCAGAAACATACATTGAGCAATAAGAAGACTGAAAGTGTGAAATCCTAGCCTGAGGCTAATAATAAAAAAATGTGATGATAAAAATGCGATCTATATCCGACCGGATCATTTGTATAACGAATCTAATTGCCAGGAGATTCCACTCACATTTTATCAAGTGTAATTGACTCGCTGGAAATATCGAGTGTCATGTCTGGGTGGTGACACTCAGTTCAAATTAATTCCCGTGTAACCCGGAATCCGGAGAGATATATCGGAAAATGAAAATCAGGTTATTATGTTGTATGTGTATATGTACATACACACACACATATATATTCATATGTATATATATATACACTGTATATATATAATATCTATATATAAATATAATATATATATATAAATGTATGTATGCATATATATATATGTATGTATGTATGTATGTATATAAATACGTATATAAATATATATACAGTAGGTATATATATACACAGACACACACATATATATAATTTACAAAAACCTCGAAAATTCAATGTCCTTATTTTCATAGTCGTTGCTGTGCAGTAAAAGTTCTATGAAAATATTCGTGATGTGATCAATTTTCAATCTATGTTCATCATCAATTCATAATCGTCAGTTATACCGAAAGAAGTCATCCAACGTGATCAGGTTAATGGTTTGTGTATGAGTTATACATCTAATTCGAGAATCTACTCTTATCTCTCTCTCGCAATGTACTCAAAATGCATCGCAATTGAATTCCTCAATCAATTTTTCATTTTTCGTCCTCCAAGTATAGAATCTCTCTTTGTCCATTTATCAGTCGAAACTTTTCAGAACCGTCTTGATTTTTCACCAGGTGTCACTGCTCTTCGTGTTGAAAGGCACGTGTCCATATGCGATAAGCGAAATCGTGATCTCTTTCTCTTTAAACAATTTCAACTTTTTTTCTGCCATTCCTTGTGCCTTGCTACCGAACCTCTCAGTCCCGAAGCAGAGGTCCTTTATTCCGCCCACCGTTGGACTGCGGAACAGCTTCCCTGAGGATGTGTTGCAACTGGAACTTCAGAAGTTCAAGCGAAGATGCAATGCCCTAATATAATTCGACTTGTGCTTTAATAATTTACTTACATTTTTATCTCTTTATTTGTTTCTTAATTTATCATCCCCTCTTTCTGTAGTACCCTGTTCCTCGTTGGGCGAGCGGGTTCCGTTCTCAGCTACCACTCTGTTGGCCGCGAGTTCGAATCTCCGACCGGCCAATGAAGAATGAGAGGAATTTATTTCTGGTGATAGAAATTCATTTCTCGCTATGATGTGGTTCGGATTCCACAATGAGCTGTAGGTCCCGTTGCTAGGTAACCAAGTGGTTCTTAGCCACGTAAAATAAATCTAATCCTTCGGGCCAGCCCTAGGAGAGCTGTTAATCAGCTCAGTGGTCTGGTTAAACTAAGATATACTTAACTTCTGTAGCACCCTTTACCTTCTGCTACTTCGAATGAACACCATGTTCTTGAATTTCAAGTCAGTGGCCTCTGTGGGCCTATCCCATATGAATAGGATTCATCTTCTGTATAATAATAATAATAATAATAATAATAATAATAATAATAATAATATGCAGGGAACAGAATATCACACAGCAATATACATATCTCTTTTTATAATACATGAGAGGATATAGACGCGCGTCTCAAAATAAAGAAAAAGCGAAAATGACACACCATTCTTTTCCTAAGGCGCGCGTGCATCTTATTCCAAGGACTTTTGTCCGTGAGGGGCAGGGAAAAATTTATGCAGATGCTTGGGGGAAGTGGAAGGATATATTCCGTTTATACTTGTGGCGTTTTCTTACGCCGAAGAGTGCGCTCTTTTGTGATATTCTTTACGCAAACATACGTAAGGAAGTAGCTTTTGCTGGCGGCGGAGTGCAACTCAGTTTTATAACGTAATATTTTCTTTGGTGTGAAGAATGTTGATATACTGGTCGAAGTGATATGGGAAAGGTGACATTTGGGAGCTAATGAGGCTGAGAAACTGCTAAGGGAAATAATCGTTTTTTAACTGACCTTGTACTAACATTTTTGCATCCTTAGAGAGCGTACCTCCTCGTAAGCTATAATACTCAACTTTATATCTTGTTTATCGTAGAAATTCTAGTGTGTCATTTTCATATATCTAATTCCATAAGGTACGCAGCATTCCCGCCTGATAAATTTATTGTGTTGTAATGTCTGTTAGACGGATTAAGCAAAACGTAATGGGTGAATTAACGAGAATTATACTGGCAGGAAATTATATCTTTCGGGAGAGGTAGGAATATAAATCTATGGGAGAATATCTCCTTTTTTGTGGTCTCCGAAAGCTCTTGTGTGTTTTGCAATGTCTACTTTAAGAGAATAATGGAAATCCACGCGTTGACTAGACTAAGATGGCCCTAACACAGTAAGGGAATAAACTAATTTAATTGCAAATGGGTTACAATGAAGCCCAAGAGGTGAAGGGAATTTGTAGACAATGATTTACAGCAGGAAAGTCTCGCAGGGGTCACAAGAGCCTGCGAAATCTATTGGTGATTATTAAGAAAAACATTAAGTGAGGAGAAAATCTTTCTTAAAATGCAATTAAATGGCAATGTTTTGTGCCTGGGGTATGGTGTTCAGACTATAGCACAGAGATGAATGAACATCACTATCAGAAGCGAATTATGATAATCTTATTGGTATATACTAGCCTACGGTAGCAAATTGAGAAACTTTACCTCCTTAGTGGGAACTGTAATGCTCTATCCTTGGTTACTAAGAAAACACAGGTTTCTGGAATGAAATGGAATATAAAATTCAGCCCAAAGGCCAAGCACTGGGACCTATGAACTCATCCAGGGATGAAGGGGGAATTAAGATTAAAAAGTTTTTAAAGGTGTAACAGGAAGAAAACCTCGCAGTTGCCCTATGAAACAATTGTTCGAAGAGAGTGGAAAGTAAAATGGAAGAATGAGAATACTATTGGAGGGTATACAGTAAAAGGAATAAAAGAAGTTGCAGCTAGGGGCCGAAGGGGGGCTGTAAGGAACCTTGAACAATGACTACAGCACAGGTGTCTGCCTGCGGCTTACACGCAAAAAAGGAAAGCACAGGAAAATTCTCTGAGACCGGCAATATAAGGCGAAGTTATGTTGTTACTCATGGTATTATGATACCTGTTCACTGGATGAAATTGTTGACGTTAAGCATTTTATGCTCGCTAAACATAATTTCTCTCTCTCTCTCTCTCTCTCTCTCTCTCTCTCTCTCTCTCTCTCTCTCTCTCTCTCTCTCTCTGATCAGTTAGTGATACTATTTTCTTTCGTCTAACGAGGGTACCAGTCTTTTCGCAGTAATCTCGAGATGTTAATCAGGAACTAGACTTTTTTTTAAGATTTGTTAAAATTTCTGTCGTTTCAACTTTATTTCAGATAACATTTAATGTTAATTAGTCTTGAAAAAACATTGACATATATTTCTTCAGGACCAT
>JANJGK010000036.1:33447659-33460159 GCA_039081455.1 Macrobrachium rosenbergii
AAAGTTATATTGCTTCTTAAGACATGAAAGGAATCAATTTTATAGTTTGGAAGAATGACTTCTCGTTCGTGTCCCGGCTAAGATTATTTTTCCCGTCGGGGAGAACATTTTATGCAGTAGCTTACCTGAAAATATGCAAAACACTTTTTTTTCTGTTTAATTAGGTTTTACAACTCCTGCACAATTGTCAATAAAAGTCAGTTCTCGTAAGTTTAGCTTGATATGTCACAGTTTCTTCATTATAGTCGTATTGTAAGCTTGTTTATAAAAATGGGTTCCAAAAATCTATTTAGTAAGTTTTGTTCAAAACATTACATTTTCATCATAGTTCTGTTCGTATTCAAAGCTAACTCAGAACTGAGCTCTAAAAATCAATTTACATGTATATATTTCTGTTAACATATAATAATAATAATGGAATCTGGAAAAACTAGATGTCGAAGTAGCTCCAGGACTGGAATCTGGAAAAACTAGATGCCGAAGTAGCTCAGGACTCATGCAGAAAAGTGTGTTACTAAAAACAGCGCACATAGTGAGAAAAGTGATGGACTTCTAAGGAGGCAGGATGCAACCCGGAACCCCACACTATAAAAACCACCCAGTCGAAGAAGAAGAATAATAATAATAATAATAATAATAATAATAATAATAATAATAATAATAATAATAATAATAATAATAATAATAATATTTTTATAATAATAATAATAACAAAGACGATTTTGTACACCCATCACATCCAGAAATAACCAAAAGATTATTCCTCCACACTTTAATTCCCTTGGCCTTTTAAGAATCAGAATAACAAAGAGGAATTCTCCCGGACATTTGTGGACTTGGAGGCAGCAGCGTTAATATTCCCGGCATTCAATCCTTTCCGGAGGCCGAGGAAGGAACTGAAAAGTTTCCGCAGAGAACAATCCCTGTACACAAGAGCCTGGGGCGGGCTGGTGGGTGGGTGCGTTTGTTGGAATTGTTTATTTTCGTCCTTTCAATGTTCGCCGGACGCGGAAGTTTCATTTCGTTTGCAGTGGAATGCAAAGATAATAGCAACAGCCCGCTGCTTTTAAAGTCAGATCTGAAACGAGCGGAGTGGCCTGTGTTTTGAATTTGATATAGCCGCGTATACAAGCTGCGAGTTCTACCTCTTTTTTATTTTTTCAAAGTCAACACGAAGAAGAAGATTTTCCTTGATTTTTTTCTGTTTAGTTGTGATAAAATGACAGTTGAATGTTTTTCCGTCTTTTTGCTTCCTGTAGTAAATTCTGATTTTTTACATTCACAGAAGATTCCGTTTATATTAATTTCTTTTCATATAACTCTTAGATATATATTTATGCGACAGCTAAAGATAAATTCTAAGTTTATAAGTAATACTAGCAATTTAGGTCATACACTAAATAAGTATTTTCTCTTTCTCCTGATCTGTTGCATATAAAAAAAGCTTATAACTTACCACACGAGGATTTTAAGCCAAGGGATGTCCTGTCTTGCTAGCAAGATTATCTCTTATCCGTTAAGCTCAGGACTCGACTTAAAAAGACGAAGAATTTCTCACCAAGTTGCTGGCATATTCCAAGTGAGATTTTTATATATGTCAAGACTATTTCTGATCCAGCTAATCTCACATCTTAGGACAACGGATTACTTCCTGCAAGATAAATGAGAGCTGTAAATATTCAGGTGTTTAAAAATCAAGTTTTAGCAATAGGAAAGACAAAAGATAAATGAATCACGCGACCTTTGAAAAAGTTACTTCCTGCAATACAAAACAGAATTGTAAAATTCAGGTGTTTACAATATGAAAGACAAAAGATAAATGAATCATGCAATCTGTTAAACGCTTTTTCTACTGAATGCTATTTTTTTGACGTAATAACCATAATCTTCACTGAAATCTTGATGAGAAGTAAGGGAAGACAGATTCATAACAAGAGATGATGGACGTCTCTAAGGCATAAAATCTAGAATGCCAACTAATTTTACCATAACTGAGCCCTCCTAAACTTACTCTCTGATAAACAAGAAAACCGAACACCTACAAAATATGTAGCATTCAGTGGACGGAAAGAGTTACTGTCCTTCTGTAGCACTGGTCCAAAGTAATCAAGACTAAAAATAATGAGTTTCCTTCAAAAGGGAGGCGGAAGACCTGCCTCATAACTTTTGTAATATTATCAAAGTTTCTATTCACGGAAGTAGTTACACAGGGACTCGGGCCTTGATAATCATACCAATCAAGTTTTGAAAGTACCAGAGAGGGACATTCAGTGTCATCTCAACTTAACAAATACGAAAAAAGCTACTTAAATTATACACATTTGAGAGTAAACTAATGAGAGTAAGGGAGGCACTTTGTTTCAGCAATACGAGGGAGAAATGGAATGTTCCCATAATGCAATATATTGAGGCTGTTCTTGTCAAGAAACTCTGAGCAAATTAAAGCGTTCACGAACAGCTGAAGCCTCAAGTTTGGGATCAGGAGATTGTGAAGCTGTCGTGACAACTAGATCAGAATCGGAATTTCTTTAAAAAAAAAAAGATAGGTTTTTTGTCAGTCCACGGTGGTAAAGTTCAACAGAGAAAATTAGCCAAACCTTGCAATTTGAGCATTACTGATTTCAAATCGAGCCATTGCAGGAGTAAGTAAGCCATCTACAGGGCTCTGAAATTATACATTCCCTTACATTTTGAGTTATATTAAGGATCATCACTGTACCGTGGTATTGTGAAATAGGTCAGTGATGCTAGGGTCACGATTTAACTGTTTACCTTAAACATACAGCAATGTTATAAACCAGTGGTGTGAAAAGGAATGTCCAAACAGTTATATTTGTCTTATCTTCAGCCCAGCACATTAGCTTGTAACTATAGCCTATTTATAATCCAGTCACGCCAATCTCTATTATTTTGTAGACCAATTTCATTTCCATTTTAACATAATTCATGTTCTCTATGGAAGCCGGTTTAAGAGGCTTTCTTGTCTATAACTCAATTTGAAGAATGTTCAAGCATTCAAACCACATAAGTGCTTGTCGTTGAAGTTATTAAGGTAATCATTTTGCGTTCCGTGTACAGAATTTTGTGATAATGTGATCAATTTTCAATAATTTCAGTACTGACGTACTGCTCCTTGAAAAGTACCGGTGAAACATTCAAATTTTCCACAGTAACTCCTCTGTTAAAACTTCAGAATGAAGAATAGTACATTCATAAGCATTGTTTAAGACGCTATAGATAGCACATTCTTCGTAAGCTTGAATTTCAAGTCAATCGCCCATTATGTGAAACCTGGAATGGGAAAAATTCCTTAAGTGCCAGAAATCTAAAAATCTTATGTCAAAAATAAATCTAAATTACTTTAAAATTTATCATTTGAGGCTTAAAACTATAAGAAACAGCAAGATTCTCCAGGGAAAAAAGCTTACGTTAACCTGGATTCTCAAAGACATTCAAAAGATAATTAACTTAAGTTTTCATCCGTTAAAAACAAAATCTACAATTTAACGAAGTTTATGTTAATAATGAATGCTCTCTCTCTCTCTCTCGCTCTCTCTCTCTCTCTCTCTCTCTCTCTCTCTCTCTCTCTCTCTGGGTCATGATTATAATCTTATTCTCACTTTGTGCTCATATTGTTGGCGATTGCGATTGTTCCTCGGTTCATAATAATGATCTCTCTCTCTCTCTCTCTCTCTCTCTCTCTCTCTCTCTCTCTCTCTCTCTCTCTCTCTCTCTATACTTTTTCATTTTGCATTGCATAGGGAAATAACGTTTGCTCTATTATTATATTGTGTATCCATCCACTGACTATCACTAAGAATCTTGCTATAGGATCGTCATAAATTCTTTTTCGATAATATAAAAAGAATAAAATCCCTGACAATAAAAGAAAACACTTCCATGGAGGTGAGTAAATAAAAGTGCATGTATTTACATATAACCACTTTTCATTAATAAGTTTATATCGAAAAAAATTAATTAATTTTGAAAACGGTTTATTTTTTAAGCGAGGGTGTCAGGATGCGAGCGCCACTGACATCTAGTGGCCGCTCCAGGAACGACGGTGAGGTGCTAGTAATGTTATTATCTTAGCGCTTCATCTTCCTTTGGCCTCGGAGTGTAAAGTTTTGGACTTGGAGTGTAAAATTTTGGCGGAGGTGCTGTAAATTTGTAATTGTAAGAGACAGTGGTTTGCTGATTGTTGTTTTGTTTATACCGGAATCTTCAAGATTACTGCTTGCTAAGGTTGGGGTATCTTCAAGATTATTGCTTGCTAGGGTTGGTACTGTGTCAAGTGTGTCAGTGTTTAAAGTTCATGTGTTCATGTTTTTTTCATAGGAAATAACTGGTGTCAAGTGACTTGAATAACTCTGGTTTTATCTCTGTGGTTAATTGCAGTTGTCTTGTGATTGTCATTAGTGGAAAGTCAAGGTATATGAACAAATGAGTTTGTGGGAGTAATTACAATCGAAGATTGTGTAATTAGTTTGGAATTGTTCGATATAATATCAATTTTTCTAAATTGTTCTTTTGGGGGAACAACACCGGTCGAAGTTTGACAATCGTCTGGAAGTGGTGTGTTGCAGGTTATGTTAATTCTTCGCATTTTGATTGGTCATTTGTAGGGGCGAGTTAATATCGAAGCTTGTGTTAAACTCGGAAGTTCTCTACTTCACGTTAAGCAAAAATTTACCTAATATGAGCGCTGGTGTTCTTTGCCTGAAGAGTATGGTACGTACATAGATTCAAATCCTGTTCTCTGTCGTTTGTGCTTTTTATGAAGTGTTTACTTTAGTTTTGTTCTACTGAGACTTCTTAATATCGTGTAAGGTATTTGTCTATATCCAGTTATGATTATGTGGATTAATGGAGAGGATCACGGAAGTTGTCCTTATGTGGTTAAGGCAATTTAAATGTTTAGTGTTGAGGCTGTTTTATTTGGTTGAGGTTAGGGCAATTGACATGTGTTTAGTGTCGAGGCTAATCTTTTTTTTTTATATGGTTAAGGCTAAGGCAATTTAAATGTTAAATGTTGAGGCTAGTTTTTTTTTATATGGTTAAGCTTAAGGCAATTTAAGCTGATCTAGTTTTAATATAAGGTTAAGGTAATTTAATGTTTAGTGTTGAGGCTAATCTTTTTATATGGTTAAGGTTAAGACAATTTAAAGGTTTTGTGCCGAGGCCTTTTTTGATGTAGTTAAGGTTAAAGCAATTTAAACGTTAGTGTTTAGGCTAGTTTTGTTTTTTATATGGTTAAGGTTAAGGCAATTTAAGCTAATCTAGTTATTGTATAAGGTTAAGGCAATTCAAATGTGAGTGTTGAGGCTAATCTTGTTTTTGTATGGTTAAGGTTAAGGCAATTTAAATGTTCCCTTGTGGAGTTGGGTCGTTTCCCCATCTCGGTCGCTTACGCAGTTCAACCTGTATGTGCTACTAGTTTCCTTCCAGTGATTGCCAGCTCTGTGTAAAAGGTCTTGTGGTATTTCTGACTTCATTTTCATTTAACAATTTCGGGTATTGTGAGGACGAGTTCTGTGGTACTGAATAATTTCAGTAATAGTATTAACATGCTTTTCGCTTTTGGCTGTGTACTATAACCAACGTTACTAAATTGGATAGCTTATTTGGAAGTTTTCTCTAGAAGATTTTAAGTTAACCTGAAATTTTTTGTTAGTGTCGGGTAGTAAAATGAGTTAGACCATTTTTTCCCATATGAATAGGTTTCATCTTCTGCATTATAATGTCTTGAATCTTGATCAAACTTTACCAGATTTACTGTGGTGGATGTTTATAAGCACTACTTAAAGTGACATGATCTGGTTTTGCAGAAATTTATAAGTTAAATTTTAATTATAACGTGAATTTTACTTTATTTACATTGGTTGTTATAAGACTACTCAATTCGACGTTTTTGTACTATTGTAGAAAATTACAAGCTATTCATTAATTTTAAAGATTTACATAGATCGTGGAAAAGTTACTTGGAACGTAACGTCTTGTATATATCAAATAATGATTAATTTCTGATGTATGCCTAAAGTGTGTCTATTGTATGAGGGTTTTATTTTATTTTTTGTGTGTGTGACTCATATTAATTCGGAATTACTTCCAGGTTGTGGCTCATTTTGACTAACCTCTTATGAAACACTGCGTCCATACGAACTGGCTCCCATTGAACAACTGAATCAAGTCCTCGGAATTAATAACTGGTTTACCGTACTCCCCGTGAACATCGCTGGATGCAGTTTGGAGTATCTCGACTTAGAGTAGGTTAACCTTCCCTTTTCAGGGCCAAACCCTTTTGGGGGTCCGGGATGGTGGGGGGGGGGGGGATCTTCTCCAACGTTCAGTAGGCTTGTCTGCTGATAGTTGGAGTGGATTTGTATTCAGTGTCTTAAGGGAAGTCTCCATTCAGAAGCTTTATCCAAAAACTTCTTTAACTTCAGAATTATTTAAATTATAGTAATTTTGCAATGTAATTGGTATATATCCAAAATTTAACTGCTGAGCTTTTGCAAGAAATTGCCTAGTTACAAATCCAGGATGTTCCTAGTTAACGTAGTCAAATGTTAATTTTTACGCATTTGGTGAAGCTCTGTTTAAATGTGAACACCTAAACCTTAATATTTGATCAATATTGTAAGTTTGTGGTCATCATTCATATCTCAACTGAGCTGTATTTGAAAATTAGCTATATCTAGTTGTTTAGCAACTTCAGCAAAATGTATTTTCTTTTGGCAGGTTTTGCTGAAGAATTATTGATCCTGAAGAGGTCCTTCAGGAAAGCAAGAGCCTTTATTTACTCCAAAGAAAACCGGAGAATACTAGATTACCTTATGGATTAAGTTTTAAAAAACTTATATTACATCCAGGAAATTTCAGCTGCAATGTTGAGATTGGTGGAATATTTCCAAGGTAATACTTTTTGTGAAATTGTGGGTTTTTTCTCTCCTTGTAATGCCATCTACAGAAATTTAAATAAATTACCTTAAATCTAATGCTTGTGGTTTTTATTTTTTTTTTTTTGTTGCTGTTTCTCTAAGGTTTAAAACTAATAAGATTCAATTGGCTGAATAAGCTTTGGTGGTCATCTAGTGCAGGTAGAGAAGTACTTATCTGTTAAAGGAATAAATCTTCACTGTAATATACTTCCAGCATTTTTTCCGTATCTGACATTCAGCGTTCCTCCAGACTTAGAAATTGACTATAAACATTTAAAATTGGCCTCCCTGATAAGTCTTGCATAATTTCTTGAATTGGTAGTTCACTGATGTAACCTAAACTAAACAAAGGTCCTATATCTTTCTGGTTTTCCTTAATCTGAAAACAATCATGTACTTGGTTAATTAATCCTCTGGTAGAGACAAAATGTTTGAAATGAAGTATGAGTATAAAATTGTAGTTGATTATATTAAATTGTGGGTAATTATATTGAAAAAGCTAGTTAATCCACGGATGTAAGCAAAATATGAAGTACTTTGGTTTAACATTTCGGTAATTATATTGGGAAGGATTTAAGTACATGTAGCAGTCTACTACAGATGATTGATTAATATACCTTACTATAAGTACCCGATGTGGAAATGTTGGTGTGCCTGACATGTGGTCTTAAGGTAGAAAGGGCTATATATCTTTGGCTCAACAATTGTATGGGTGAGCATTTATTACCATGTAAACATAGCTCAATCAGAGCTGAGGTACCACGATGAGAGGTAATTAATGTATCACTGAATTTTAGTCGTAATAACTTTTATTTCGAAATCTTAGATACAGATATTTTGAAGTTGGAACTAGACTCAGATTTAGGAAACCTCCAGTAGGTGGTGAAGTGTAGTCAAAAATAAATTACGGAAATGTAAGATTGCTTAGCATGATGTACCTTCAAAATGATGTACTGACTTAGCAGTACTGTTTATTATAAAAGCTGTTGAAATTTGAGACTGATGTATGTTCTTAAAAGTTGGAAGTTACGAGGCTATGGCATTAGAAGAGGCCTAGGCTCGCCAGTTTGAATTAACCCAACGTCATACTCTGCCATAGCGGCTAATATTATCTAAGACATACTTTAACCAAGAATTTCGTTAAGGTACTGGGCGTTGAAGTTCTAAATAGGTGGACTCGAACCACCATCCCAACTCCCCCGCCTCTTCCTGGCCCCACGTGTTTTGAAGACTAGGATCACAGGATCACCAATCCTTGACCACAGGTTCATTTAGTACGCGAACTTAATTGGTTGTAAAAACATCTAAACTAGATCTACCTTCGCCGTAGGGGGCGTGATCTTAAACTATTTATATACGGCCTGTTAAAATGAGTACTAAAAGAGTCCCTAGCAGGTTCTCACGATGTAGCTTATCTGGTAATCATCGTGCAGGTTTAACAGATGGATATCCTCGTGCTTAATGATGTTTATAATAGAGATTCTCTTGGTAAAGCGTACTTGAGCTGAGGGTTATTTTCACATGTTGAACCCAGTTACGTAAACAGAACCTCGAGAATGGCCAAGACCTTTTGAATATAGTGAGTGCTGTTCTAATTCCATGGTATAAGTTAAAAAAAAAAATCAAAGATCGCTCATGTTAGGTTTGAGTAGATTTTTTTTTTTTGTGAACAATCCAATAAAGAAAAGATTACTATACGTGCTGTACCATAGAAGCTCAAACTACTTAACCTGAGGGAGGAAAGTATATAGTACAAGGAATGTGCGTGATTCCTGTACTAAGCATAACTTACCCCATACGTGGTGCCATAATGATAGTTCTGGGAAAGGTGGATAAGAACATTATAGCCTTACACGTAACGCTAGCAACGCTTCTTTGGTCTATATTTTCTCTAAGCCTGTATTTTGGTACACTGAACCTTTCCTTTTGACGTAAAAATTTGGAACACGCTTTCTCCCTAATTCCACAGCAGAGCTCCGCACGGAGATATCCTTGATTGATAAAATTTGTGACCGACCAATACAGAAAATGGTATATGTAATGCAATACGGGTGAGAAAACGCGAGAGCTTGACAGAGGTAATTTGAGAAATTTCAGGGCTTTAGTTTTTTTCATGTTTATCCGTAGAATTGCTCACTTTTTCTTTCGTTTCGAAGTTCCCAGTTCATTCGACCTTCCAGCTTGATTTCCTTCCCTTACCTCTTTGAAGCCTTTTTTTTTCAGGCCTTTTACCAAGTGTATTTAGTAGTTATTTAAGTTTGTGCCTACGGTAATAATAAATGCTCATAAAGGACTTAACCCACAACCTGAACACCCCGTAGAGAAGTAGTGCCGTCACTGGATCTCACTCGGTGCACTGGAGGCATAAAGGGCATTGCTAAAGGTTCTTTGCATCGTCCCTTCGGCCCCTAGCTGCAACCCCTTTCATTCCTTTTACAGTACCTCCGTTCACACTCTTTCTTCCATCTTACTTTCCACCCTCTCCTGGTAATTGTTTCGTAGTGCAACTGCTTTGAGGTTTTCCTCCTGTTACACCTTTCAAACCTTTTAACCACAATTTCCTTTTCAGCGATGAATGATGACATAGGTCCCAGCGCTTGGCCTTTGTCCTAAATTCTATGTTCCAATAATTAAAAAAATATCGTACGTATTCAGTATACTTTTCTCGCTAAGGGAAGTTGAAATTAATACGTTTCCTCTAACATTGGGATCTTTGAAATATCCTATAAAATATTAAGATTAATAATGAATTTTTAATAGTGGTAAATTTTTTCTGTTGTGAGTTAGCTTACTGCCTTACAAGACATTCGAATTTATAGTGAATGTGAGTTAAATACTAAATGATTTATTTTACGCAGTTTATTCAGCTTTTCAATTTTTTTAAAACCAAGGTTAATAACTACAGTACTCATTCCTTTCATAAACTAGTGAAGTATACATAAATGAACAGGGAAAACACATTTGATTTTGAACAAGTAATTGACATTAGTTTAAAATTTCATCTGTGATGTTTATCAATCCTCTTTTTTTTCAGTATTTGAAACATGTCTCAAGAATTTCTGTTACAATCCTACTTCCTTTTGCAGAGGTTCCGTGCATTGTTTGAAGATGGAAGAAAACTTTTGAATTCTGTAGATATGGCAACAGAAATTGGGTTGTGTACGTCATGTGGTTTGAGAAAACTTATCAGCAGACAAGGAATGGTAAGTTACAACTTTTAATCTCTTTTATCTGTTTTTTATTTTTTTTTTTACTATATGAAATGAGCACATTTCTTAAGGAACTGAGATTTAAATGCCGTATGGAAGTAAAATGATCACACATACAAACACAAACGCATTTATATATGTATATTGTGTGTAAATGTATATGCATTTGTATATATATGTAGATATACATATCTATATCTATCTGTATCTTTATATATGTATGTGTATATGTATATTATGTATATATATGCATATATATGTATATACGTATATATGTATAATATATATGTATGATATATATGTATATATATAGTATATATGTTTATACATATGTATATGAATACATATATATATATGTATATGAATATATATATATACATAATGCTTTATTATTATTATTATTATTATTATTATTATTATTATTATTATTATTATTATTATTATTATTATTATTATGATGTGCCCAGCATTGATTTGGATCAAGGCTAAATGACCAACGACTTAGTTATAACTGCAATAATATTCCCACCATTCAGTATCTTTCAGTCAAAAGGAATTGGAAACATTTTTTTTCCTTAGAAAACAGACTTTGTACAAAGACACGCAAGTAATTTACTAGAATTCTTTATATGCATTCTTTCACCTACCCTCTGTTGCAATCTTCATGCAATGGAATGCAAAGATAACAGTAGCTGGTTGTTTTAATGTAGGATGTATATTGCATTCTGCCTGTCGGGTGGATTTCGTTTTAAGGTCCCGTTATAGTATAGTTCGTACGAGCCACGAGTGTCAGTTTTCAAAAAAAAAAAAAAAAAAGTACGATAGTGTTTTCTTTGTTTATTTATACTGTTTCCAGTGCAGTTTGTTTTTAATTAAATTTTGTTGATTAGGTAACTATGGACTATTTTCGTTTTTTTTTTACTACCCTAATTACTATCCTAATACAATTCTCCTTGTATTTTCATAATTCACTTACATTTTTCTCTTTTGATTAACTTGTTAATTCAATTTTTTTTTTTTTAATGAATGGTCTTTTTTTTTTTTTGGTATTACCCACTACCTTCTGTTATTCTCTCTAATGAAAGCCATAATATTCTTTGGAAGCTTGAATTTCAAGTCAGTGGTCCCTGTGGACTTGTTCCATATGAATAGGGTTCATCTTTAGAATAATAATAATAACAATAATAATACTCGGTTTGCGTAAGCCCTTTTTTCTTTACAAAACGATTCTGCTCTCCATATTCATTTTCAAAGAACTTACTCTATCATCTGTGCTTGATCCCAATTCAGCTTTGTAAAAGACTCACTCGCGATTTTAATAGGCTTACAATAAAAAAAAAAACCGCAATTCTCGTTACGAGTACAATGAACGAAGAAAATGTCCCCATTTCTCCATGAACAAAACACGGTAACGTTCTGCGCCAACGAGGACATTTTCACATTCAGTGTCGTCCTAACCTCGGTCACGTGTAGGTTATGAATGTTTATTGCTCCTGTAAAGATTTTAACACCTGCGGTATTACTTGTGCTACGCAATGAAGTCTGTGCATGCAAGTTTTAGATGAAATCCTTTGTCCAGAAGGCATCTTTCCTCCGTTACTTCAAATTACTCTCCCCTTGCTGTCTTTAATTCGAGTTGTCTGAGAGCTCTAACCTAGTATTGGTTAAATTTTCATCTTGGTTTGTAAATAATTCCCAAGACTAACAATATGAATTAAGCAGTGTGACAATGTGTCTGGTGTGATTTATTTATAATTGCTGTTTTTCAAGTAAGACCAACACATGTGAGTCAACAAAAACACCAACATTATGTGTGTCGACCAATGTGACAATGTGTCTGGTGTGATTTATTTATACCTCTTGTTTTTCAAGTAAGATCAACACATGTGAGTCAGCCAATGTGACTGAATGTGTCTGGTGTGATTTATCTATAATTGCTGCTTGTCGAGTAAGACCAACATATGTGAGTCAACCAATGTGACTGAATGTGTCTGGTGTGATTTATTTATAATTGCTGTTTCTCAAGTAAGACCAACATATGTGAGTTAACCAATGTGACAAGGCGTCAATCAATGTGACTGAATGTGTCTGGCGTGACTGCTTTATAATTGCTGCTTTTCAAGCAAGACTGTGATTTACTTACAGCAAAGGTGTCTGATGTGTTTCACCATTTTTGCGGTATTTTTAGCGCTTTTGAATCATGTAATATTAGGGAATTACGTTTTGTATTCGTTGCTGCAGTAATAATAATAATAATAATAATAATAATAATAATAATAATAATAATAATAATAATAATAATAATAATAATTGATGATGATGATGAATTTATTTATTTATTATTATTATT
>JANJGK010000036.1:33463028-33470528 GCA_039081455.1 Macrobrachium rosenbergii
ATTTCGATGATTTGGTTACGTCAGTATAAATGCGTGCATAGTGAGACTAATTTACCCTAATTTAACCAAGATAAAGCACGGAATAAACAGTATCAACACACACAGATATGTATATATATATATATATATATATATATATATATATATATATATATATATATATATATATATATCACACCCCCCCCACACACACACACACACAATATGTTACTTATTTCTACAGACTGCTTTCCACGTTAATACGCAGGTAAAGGATACAAATTTAAGACCTTTTGCAAGAAACCTTAAATACAAAATACACATTATGTGATAGTAAAAAAGTAGAAATAACACAGTACAAAAACATGGCAGCATACACGATATACTTTCTAAAAATATTTCTAAGCTCTCCTTGTCATGCCAGATTTTATACGATCTGTTACGCGGTAAAGACGACGCCAGGAATTTGCTAAGAAACACACAAAGTAATTCGCAAGCATTTTCATGCAAATCCCTGTCATGTAATACCTTTTTTTTTTTGTATCGCAGTAAGCCTCGGGTAGGATTTGAAGAGCTTAAGGGAGGAAGAAATATAATATCCCTTGGTGTATTTAGTCATGCTACATTGTCATTTGTATCAGGCAAAATATGGCCACGTATTCTTTGTAAACGAAATTCGACTTTCTTTTGCTGAGGAGGGTAGCAAATCAAACGAGAAATTCCAGTCGTTTTAAGCAAATCATACGAGTAATTCCAGTCGTTTTAAGCAAATCAAACGAGAAATTCCAGTCGTTTTTTAAGCAAATCATACGAGAAATTCCAGTCATTTTAAGCAAATCATACGAGAAATTCCAGTCGTTTTAAGCTAATCAAACGAGAAATTCCAGTCGTTTTAAGCAAATCATACGAGAAATTCCAGTCGTTTTAAGCTAATCATACGAGTAATTCCAGTCGTTTTAAGCAAATCAAACCAGAAATTCCAGTCGTTTTTTAAGCAAATCATACGAGTAATTCCAGTCGTTTTAAGCAAATCATACGAGTAATTCCAGTCGTTTTAAGCAAATCATACGAGTAATTCCAGTCGTTTTAAGCAAATCATACGAGTAATTCCAATCTTTATAAGCAAATCGTACGAGTAATTCCCAGTCGTTTTAAGCAAATCAAGCGAATAATTCCAGTCGTTTTAAGCAAATCATACGAGTAATTCCAGTCGTTATAAGCAAATCGTACGAGTAATTCCAATCGTTTTTAAGCAAATCATACGAGTAATTCCAATAGTTATATGCAAATCATACGAGTAATTCCAATCGTTTTAAGTAAATCATACGAATAATTCCAGTCGTTTTAGGCAAATCACACAAGTAATTCCAATCGTTCTAAAGTAATTTTTTTAAAGAAATTTCTTACAGTTCTGAATATTTTTTTTCTAGGTGACTAAACTAGTTTTGTCTGGACAATTATTAGAATAGAAGAGAATACAATATATACAGTTTAGGCCGAGGAAAGTAAAAAAAGGAAGGAAGAATATGAAAGGAGGTACAGTAAAGAGAATAAAAGGGGTTGCAGCTAGGGACCTAAGGGACGCTGCAAAGAAATTTCAAGTAATTCTTACAGCCCACCGCGATAGATAATTATGATAATGATTGTTGTAAATAATGTTAGCTCTCGCGCTAATCTGACTAGAATCATTTTAAATCGGATTCAGCATGAGAAATTTTTCTTCTAATCCCGTTCATTGTGATTGAATGCATTTTAATTCTTAGCACATGCTCCAGATTTATAAGCTGGCAAATTGTTTTTGTATGGTTTCAAAGATTAACAGCTGAACAGATACCGGTTTATTTTTAATTTTCATATTGTAATTACGTCTATGCATATACATATATACATACATGCATGTATATGTATGGTTGTGTGTGTGTGTAGAGTTTTCGATGTATTTCAAAATTTTCCAGTATAGTATATATATATATATATATATATATATATATATATATATATATATATATATATATATATATATATATATATATATATATATATATTATATACATACATATTACATATATACGTAGACATATACATATACATTTAACCTCTCAGACATATCAGATTCCTAACTGTCCCAATGAAATTTTTCGTGCGAATATCAAATTAAATAAAAGTAAAAATAACAAAAAATGAAAAAAAGCCAGCACGTGGAACTGCATCATCAGCAAAAAAAAAAAAAAAAAAAAACGTTAAAAATAAAACACCCTTTAACATCCCGGCAGTTTTCGGACAGGGAAAGCGAGCCAGGGTCAAAGTTTCAGGGTGTAATTCTCTCTTTCCGGAAGCACCTTCCCCCTCTCGTTATTAATGGGGAAAGTTTGTTTCCTTAATCGGCATAATTTGTGCTCGCTCCCGACATTACGAGTTGGCCCTCTCGCAATTCGAGGGTAGAAAATATAAGTTTTATTTTCTTGAGGGTGTTTTTTTGTAATTTTCTAGCGAAGGCAGGCCGGGGCGAGTGAATATAATAATGTGTTATGAATTGGGTGTATGAGTTTCTTGCTGCTGTAGCTGTTTATGAGATGTGGATGGATATGTATGTATGTATGTATGTATGTACTATAGATATATATATATATACATATATTATATATATATATTATATATATATATATATATATATATATATATATATATATATATATCATATATATGTATCTACAAATAGATACATATACATGTATACATATACAAAAGAAACAAAAGTTAAATGCCATGATCATTCTCCAAAGAGACCCATCATCGAACTAATTAAAAGTCCATCACGATGAAAGCCAGCATATATACACCATACGTCCTGATATTTAGATTTACAGTGAACAAAATATGGAAGGGGTTACAGATTACAGGAATGAGTTTGTTTATGGAACATTTGTACGTTAAGGAAAAAAAATATATTACAGAGCAGAGGGATATGAAATTGACAAGTGTGAATAGGCAATTTTGTTAACGATCTAAAACATATGCAATTGCAATTTGTTCTCTTCAGAGAACTGTTATTCACATGAAAGGTGGCTACGAGTTCCAGGAGAACAAAAATTTTGGCCACCCCTGCCCTGTAATATCAGCAATATAAAATTTACTCTATTCTGTTATTCAGTTTGCATTTTATTTTGTCCAGTATTTGCTCCTTTGAAAACCATTTCATGTCTGTTTGAATTTTCCATTCACTGGCCTATGAGAAAACTGAAAATTCGAATTTCCTTCCTTTTTTTTTCATCCCTCTCTAAATTCTAATACCCCGTAGGGAGTTAAGTGCCATCAGTGCACATTGCAGCGTCCCTTCGGCCCCTAGCTGCAACCCCTTTCGTTCCTTTTACTGTACCTCCTTTCATATTCTCTTTCTTCCATCTTACTTTCATAGTGCAACTGCTTTGAGGTTTTCCTCCTGTTACACCTTTCAGACCCTTTACTGTCAATTTCCATTTCAGGGCGGAATGACCTCATTGGTCCCAGTGCTTGGCCTTTGGCCTAAATACTATATTCATTTCAATTCTAAATTCTATTAGAAGCTTTTTAAAAATGATAGCCATGGGTAGAATTTAGTGAATATATTAAGGCATTTAGTTCGTCTTCCATACGGAAACATTACGAAACGTTCTCCTTTAGGGGAATACAGTACACTGTAATTGAAACAAAATTACAAAGGAAATTTGTAAAAAAAAAAAAAGTTTTTTCATAACCCATAGCATACACTAAACACTTATTCACACTGGCATAGGAAAGCAATGGAATGCAGTAGCCGGTAATTGAAACAAAATTACAAAGGAATTTTGTACGGAAAAAAAAAACCTTTTTGTTCACAACCATTTATGTATAAACTAACACATTTAAACACACCTTTATACACACCTTTGTCGTTCCTGAACTGTCTGTTCATTCGTTTCCAATAGAGAAACGGGATCGGGAATGGCTGCAAATATCTCCTAGTCCATCAAAGCCTCCATGGCAAAATGGGAATGAGAATGGCTTGGAATACTTTTGCATTACCTGAGTGCTATTCTGATATTGCAAGCTCTCGCTCGCTCTCTCTCTCTCTCTCTCTCTCTCTCTCTCTCTCTCTCTCTCTGTAGCGTTAAAAGAGGCCAGTAAATGGGATACAAATAAAACCCGCCCGTTTTCATTCGCTGCCATTTCCACGGTTCTTCCGCGGAATGTTGTTGAATTCGCCTCTGATGGAAAAGCATAGAAAGGAATGTTAAGAGAATTTTTTCTTTGTGTTAGGAACCAAATAGAGTAGTTTTTATCGTCACATCTGCGTTGCATTTCAGGCTTTTGATAAAGACGGGGGTCATTGTGATGGATACAGGCATGTCCTTATATAACAAGGGCCTGATGAATAGAGAAATGCAGGAGAGTGAGTTTGGTTTAAACCCATCCCAAGCAGCTATGTCCCTTATATAGAAAGGCCTGAGAAGCATAAACAGAGGGGAAAGTATTTGTTTCAACCTAAACAAAGACAGTCTGCCTGATAATTGCAGATATTTGTTAATTCGTCTGTCAAATGGGGATCACGCAAACTTTAAATTGAAGGGTGTCCATAGAGCCTCTGTACAATTTAGAGAAATATATTACAAAAGCCATTGATAAGATATCTTAATGAGATTTGTTCTGGGTGCTCAGCAGTTATCAAAGTTTTTCATCACCTTGCATTTGTTTATTTCAGGTAACCCGTTGATGAAACAGGTACTGTTAAAGAACCCCTAAAAAAATGGCTACTCAAGAAAAGGCACAATGTGTATCATGGTTTATTGAAACAAAATCGGATACGCAGACTCAGCGAAACTGCAGACCCGTCACGTCCGTCAATTCGTGCATCGCACAAGAAATTTATGGAGACAGGGACAGTGTTGGATAAAGGGAGGAGTGGACGGTCAAGAACATCTAAGGAAGACATCGATCGTGTAAGACGGGCCTTTGATCGATCTTCTACAAAGTCCATCCATACTGCTACCAGACACTTACATCTACCACGTTCAACAGTGCACATGAAAGGCAACCTTTCATGTTTCAGGGAAACTGGACACAGTGTGAGAATCTGGGGATCACAAAATCCCCATACGACCAGGGAACGTCACCGAGATAATCCAAAGGTGAATGTGTGGTGTGGGGTCACGTGCAATCGAATCATTGGTCCATCTTTCTTCGAGACATCAATTACTGCGGGTGTTTACCTTGACCTTTTGACTGAATATGTGGCACCACAGCTAGATGACCTTCAACCAACCATCATTTTCCAGCAAGATGGTGCACCCAGTTCCCTGGCCACCTCGCTCACCAGATATCACTCCCCTGGACTTCTTCATGTGGGGTTATGTTATAGATATTGTGTATCGAACAAAACAAAGTTAAGGGACATCACTGATCTCAAGCAAAAGATCAGTGATGCCATTGTTGCCATTGATGAGGCTATGCTAAAGCGAACATGGCAAGAAAGCGAGCCTTGATGTGCTTCGTGCAACTAATGGTGCCCATATAGAGGTGTATTAAATGTGGCAAAAAAACGCCAATATCTACTCCTCACTTTGTAACCATTTCCACATATTTGTCTTCTCATTTGCTTTTGTAATATATTTTTTCAATTGTAAAGAGACTATGAAAAATGAACACCCTGTATATATATATATATATATATATATATATATATATATATATATATATATATATATATATATATATATATATATATATATATATATATATATATATGAATGTGTATTTGTGTATAAGTCTGAATGTCCCAACCCTTACAAATAAGCCTTTTTCCCCATCAAGTTCTTCTCACATCTAAACCTCTTTTATCTTTTTTCGTGGCCATCCGTCTTTTCTTTGGTTGATTCTCTCTCTCTCTCTCTCTCTCTCTCTCTTCTCTCTCTCTCTCTCACTCTCTCTCTCTCTCTCTCTCTCTCTGTCTTTCTGGGGGAGTCTCGGGGGACAAGGATGGGAGGCTAGGTTTTTGATAACGGAGACGAGTCATTTATCTTCTTCAGTCAGCATTAACAATGGAAATCCAGGAATACGCCGAATCTCCTGTTATATGCTGATATAGCTACTGTAGATACATATGTATATACATATATAAATATATACATATATACATATATTATATATATATACATATGTATACATATACATATATACATATACATATATACATATATTTATAGGAAAATTTTACATACATACATACATACATACATATGCACTAATGAACCTTTTTCTAGAGCTAAACCAATACGATCAGCGACTGTTTGTCCGCCCGTCTACCCCGATACCTTTATGTATCGACCTAAAGTCCATCTTTGCAAAGTCCCCTTTCAATCAGGCTGGCAACAGATAGCATTATCTTTATAATCCAGTCATTAGGGCTCCAGAAGACTTTCTAAGTAGGGGCTTATCTTCATTAGCACATTAGGGAGTTTAAGGAGTCCCTAAGATAGGCTTTTATCTTTATTCAGGTCATTAGGAGTAAAAAAAAATGGACGAATCTATTTAATTTATTCGATTATAGTTTTTTTGGGGACCATTAGAATAGGCAGGCAGAGGTGCATTAGGACACAGAGAGAGAGAGAGAGAGAGAGAGAGAGAGAGAGAGAGAGAGAGAGAGAGAGAGAGAGAGAGAGAGAGAGAGTAGCTTCACAAAATTACACACAGCTTTATAATTCCCGAACTGCATACAAGAAATGACACGAAAAAACACCATTACAACCTCAAAAGAAACCACCTGACGTAACAGAAACTCACAAACAAATATCGTTCTGCAGTTCAATGGCCCCCTCCTCCAAAAAAAAAAAAAAGTAACGAGTTACAATGAGACCCTCTAGCCAGGACAGTAAGATAAAGGAAGAATCTACGTATCCTCGTTCTCTCATTTCCCACTCCCCATCTCGTTACGGAACAAAAACCGTATATTTGAGTGAAATGACCCTTTAGACCCCAAGCTTAATTCCCTTCGCCAGTCTCCCCTTCAGTTCTCCTTCGCATTATTATTATTATTAAGTCTGGTGCCATTATCCTCCAAAGAGACAAAATATTGTTCGTGTAAAACTCTGGCCAAGGACAATGGCAGCTTTTGTTCTCTCCCTTGGTAGAAAATACCCAGCTGTTCGCGTTCTCTCTCTCTCTCTCTCTCTCTCTCTCTCTCTCTCCTCTCTCTCCTCTCTCTCTCTCCTCTCTCTCATCTCTCTCTGTGTGTGTCTCCCTTGCCCTCACTGCCAACATTTCCTTCCCTAATTATCCCTCTTCCAGGAGTTATGTAAATTATAATTATTCATAACAAAGAACGCATTTTTTTTATGGACGACCCAACGGGCTATGAGCTGTCCTTCCTGTCTCTGTCTGTCTGTCTGTCTGTCTGTCTGTCTGTCTGTCTGTCTGTCTGTCTGTCTGTCTGTCTCTCTCTCTCTCTCTCTCTCTCTCTCTCTCTCTCTCTCTCTCTCACCTTTTCTGTAACAATTAAAATATCAATCA
>JANJGK010000036.1:33475528-33483028 GCA_039081455.1 Macrobrachium rosenbergii
TGTCAACACTTTCTCCTTGTATATTTCGAGAATTTTGATGATTGACTTAAATGTTTATCTCTTTACTCGTTAATTTGTTAATTTATTTATTTTTTAATCTTATCTCTTTTTTTTTCGTATCTTCCTTTACGTTCTGATACTTCTTTCTAACGAACTCCATATTCTTTGGAAGCTTGAATTTCAAGTTCTGAATAATAATAATAATAATAATAATAATAATAATAATAATAATAATAATAATAATAATAATAATAATAATGGCTCCTTGTAGGGTTGTTCCATGTGAGTGGGTTTCATCTACTGAATAATAATAATAATAATAATAATAATAATAATAATAATAATAATAATAATAATAAACACCAACTAGCTTGCAATAATTAGTGGCACGAACACCAACCTGAGGGAGTGATAGAAAACGATCAGGCAAAGATCCTCTGCGACTATGGTATCAGAGCAGATAGGGTGATACGTGCCACTAGACCAGACTTGACTCTGATTGACGAAATCAAGAAAGCATCACTCACTGATGTCGCATTACCACGGGACACCAGAGTAGATGAGATGGAAATAGGAGAATTTGAAAAGGATCAAGACCTGAAAATTGAAATAAGAAGTCTACGGGATATGCCAGTGGAAATTGTACCCATAATCATAGGAATACTAGGTACGATCCCAAGATCCCTGAAAAGGAACCTGGATAAACTAGACGCCGAAGTAGCTCCAGGACTCATGCAGAAGAGCGCGGTGTTAGAAACAACGCAAATAGTGGGAAAAGTGATGGACTCCTAAGGAGGAAGGAAGCCACCTGGAACCCCACAATATAAATACCACCAAGTCGAATAGGATGACTGAAATAGAGCCCCCCCCCAAAAAAAAAAAAAAAAAAACTAAATAAATGATATTATAAATGGACTTATGGAATTTATTCTACTTGAAGAAAGAATGAACAGCATTAAGTAGTCACAAATACGTCCATGCAGACATACCTTTGTATACGTGTGTGTCTAGTGGCTGGTAGTAAGTGGGCTACGGTGGGTCAAGTGTGGCTGGAGATAGGGTAGGACTTGCATCCTCATCCTAAGGGTTTTACTAAACCATTAACAGACTTCACAGTCTGAAGTAACATCCTGCAATGAATAGACGTGGAGAATGATATATATATATATGTATATATACATACATTTATCTAATATATATATATATATATATATATATATATATATATATATATATATATATATATATATATATATAGATATATATAGATATATGTATGTGTGTACATATATATGTATATATTTAAGATGAATAGATAGATACCTTCTGTAGCACACTATTCGGCATATAGCATTCATGGTCTTCTTCACCACATAAATAATTCTCAGTTACGGCGAGACGCTTGAAAGCCGATGCCTTCGTCCGTCAATTTTGTAGGATCTTTTAATGAGAATGAATCCTGCTCTCAGCAACCGTGACGAGTTACCAATGGCACTCAGCTGTAGTGAGATCCTGAAAATCATAAGTAAAATGATTACTTTGAATGTCGATTATCAGTTAAAAGGTAACACCAACTACATTATTATTATTATTATTATTATTATTATTATTATTATTATTATTATTATTATTATTATTATTATTATTATTATTATTCAGAAGATGAACCCTATTCATACGGAACAAGCCGACAGGGGCCACTGACTTGGAATTCAAGCTTCCAAAGAATACGGTCTTCATTGGAGAAAAGTAACAGAAGGTAATAGGAAATAGAAAAAGAAGGGAACAGTTAACAGGAGAGAAAAAATAAATTAACAGATTTAAGAACAAATTGATGAAAATGTACAGAAATTCTTAAAAATAAAACGAGAATTGTTTTAGGTTACTAATGCATTTCATCTTCGCTTGCACTTTAAAGGTTCCAGTTGCCCAATTTCCTCATGGAGACTGTCGCATAATAAAAATCCACAATTAAATAAATAAATAAATTGTATCATTTTATAAGATAAAAGCAAAGACTTTCGAACACTCCTTGGTGTTTACATAATGAATTCACCAATTTCAGCGTATACCAATTTGTATTTATCTTTTAAACGCTTACTCTCTTGAAACGTCCACCCAGAAAAAAAAAACGGCAACGTTCAGTCTGTTTTCTTTTTCCCTTCCCAGCTGTACAATATTGCCACTTGAACCCACCCTTTTCCCTCCGACTCGGCTCTCGGTTTCGATGCAAAATACTCGCAGTGCGGAGGATTTTACAATACCCACAGCTGGTATTGGGCACTGGAGTTTTTTTTTTTTCCAGGAAAATTCCATGGCTGTGAGCCAACCCCAGGCTGTATTTTGATAATCTAAAAAATGTAATTTTTATATATATATATATGTTTATTTATTAATTTTCTAAAAAATTATCTCGTTTTTCTGTATTCCCTATTAACTTCTATTCCTTTTTTCTAATGAACCCCATCATATTCTTTGGAAGCTTGGATTTCAAGCCAATGGCCCCTTTTTCAGGCTTGTTTCATATGGATAGGGTTCACTTTCTGAATAATAATAATAATAATAATAATAATAATAATAATAATAATAATAATAATAATAATAATAATGATGTCAGTCGAAACGTATGGGTTTTGGGTGTTCGTTACAAACTCTGTCGTATTCTTGGGTTGACAGGGATCCTTTTGAAGTTCTACATCACTGGACGTACATATGAGGCTGCCTAGTTTCATGGCCTTACCCGACAGATGTCCAATACCGTGTGGTACTGACCATACCAGACGCTGCCTAACTTTATTGGCTAGGAGACCACCATTGTTATATATACTAGTATCGCATTTTTCTATCAGTGATTAGTCTTCCAGCTACTGGACAAACCTAATTGTGTTTTTATCAGAGACGACGGTAAAGAATATATTAACATCCAGACCTATCCAAATACTAACTAAACCCAGTGTTGATTGATTCTATAGAACCTCAATCTGTAAAACAAGTTAAAATAATTATTTTTATTTTTTACATCTAAAATTAAATCTAGTTTAGCGTAATATTTCATACATTAAGAATGGAGAGTGATATTTAGAATAACGTTAATGTCAAGGATATTGTTTTGAATGAATGAATAAATCGAATTGTTAGAAGGTCAATCACAGTATTTAATTAATTTGTACACGTATGATTAAAAATTCAGCCATTACGATGTTTGTATAGTGTAACATTTCAGACAAAGAATGGAGATTTAGATTTACAAAAAAGTAAACCTGAAGGATATTGTTCTGAATAAATAAATAAACCAACTTATCCAAAGGTAATTATCATTAACATTCAAATCAATACTCTGACTTCATCACAACTACTAGCAACGCCAGCACAGAGAACTGACGATGGACCATTTATCACCATTTGTCCACCAACCCCATATGCTCTCTCGTGCTCCAGGCCTACAATTGGAGCTGGTAAAATGTTGGAGGGATAATAGTATATGGCAGGAAATCCATACTTCCCAACGTGGGCGTTGAATTTGCGTGGCAAAAAACATTGGCTCATACAGGGAATCTCTCAAAACTCGAAATGCCACTACAGAGGATGGACTGTTAGGCTGTTGTGTGCAAGAATAATGCTGCTCTAATTATTGAAAACTGTAACCAAACTGTTACCTGGGTAGTAGTGAGATCGAAGAGAGAAAAAAATGGGGTTCATGGCTCTAGTTTCTTCGTTATGGGCGATTGGAAAGAATTCAATAAGAAGTGATGAAGAAATGTAAATTGTAAAAGTTCAGTATCTCTTGTTAATGTGAGTCAGGGCTTCATACATGCATACAGATACACATGTATTTATATAATTATATATATACATATATATACTGTATATACATATACTGTATACATATATATATATAACATACAGTATATATATATGCATATACATATATATTATATACATACATATACACTATACAACAAAGGAGATTTAAACCACAACTTCTCAACAATCTGTCGACAGCATCATTTCAGCTTTCGAGTGACTCTTGGTATACCATCAACGCACAGCGGAGTAATGAGCTGAGAACAGTTCTTTGGTTATACGGCCCACTTAATGGAGGCAGTTTGGAATATTTCAGGGTGTTAATGACAGCTGTCGCTGGCTCCATAAACGACGAGACACGTCATTAAGATACAAGCTCAGCCTAGCCAAGTTTTTGCTCTTATGACAAAGACATCGCCTTAAATTTTGACGACGCTGGGGCTGGTAAAGCTAAGAAATTTTGCCTTAATGGATTTTAGCATTTCACTGATGAGGAATCCTTCTCTCTGGGTGAGTAAACATCAGCTCACTCAAGGAATACGGTATAATGCAAATGATTATGTACTATGGAAGTGAATGGGATGTTCAATTATCCTTCATCTTACACCATAGTTCTGTTCCAAATATGCTGTGTGACAGAACATTGTTCATTCATTTTATTGTCACATCGTAGCTGTTCTTGTTGGTAGAAACGAGTCCAAATGTCCACATGATACCTCTCAATTGATTTCGTACCTTACCATAGCTACCTGATGCCACTGGCAATTGATTAATTGCCTTTTTCCTTTGATGCATTGCAAAACAACTATTTTCTCGGAAATAGCAACAAGAGAAGGGGTTAATATATCAGAATTTTCTTGTGCTTGAAATCTCCTAAAAATGAGGAGAGATACAGATGTCCTTCGAAAAATGCTACTAGCCCTTGTTTAATTATAACAAGTGAAAAATGCGTCGAAGTTTCTTCGGCGCAGTCGAGTTTTCTGTACAGCCGCTACAGCGTACAATCGAGGCCACCGAAAATAGATCTATCTTTCGGTGGTCTGGGTCTAATGCTCTATGAGCCGCGTCCCATGAAACTTTAACCACGGCCCGGTGGTGGCCTATCCTTTATCGTTGCCAGAAGCATGATTATGGCTAACTTTAACCATAAATAAAATAAAAACCTACTGAGACTAGAGGGCTGCAATATGGCATGTTTGATGATTGGAGGGTGGATGATCAACATACCAATTTGCAACCCCCTAGCCTCAGTAGTTTTCAAATTCTGAGGGCGGACAGAAAAAGTGCAGACAGAATAGAGTGCGGACGGACAGACAAAGCCGGCACAATAGTTTTCTCTTACAGAAAACTAACAACTACTCTTCATGATAACTGATATTTCCTTGCCAGTCCTGAGGGCAACTTCTGTACTGCTAAGATAGATGCTAAGCTAATGACACCAAGTGGCACTCAGTGAAGTGACGTTCCTTAGCAAAAACGAGACTTGGATGATTTCATTACTTACTGAAAGACTAAAATACCGCTTTAAAAAAGGGGAAAAAATTCAGTATTTTTATTGTTATATAAATTGACACACATGGCTAGGAGCTATGTTGTACCTTAGTATGAAGAGACTAAGTCCTCGAAAGTACAGTAAATTATGTAACTGGTTTTGCAGAGGGAGGTAGAGCCAGTGTGATGCTGGTTTGACGTAAAGCATGTGTTGCTGGTTTAACATAAAGCATGTGATGCTGGTTTAATATAAAGCATGTCATGCTGGTTAAATACAAAGCATGTCATGCTGGTTCAATATAAAGCATGTGATTCTGGTTTAGCATAGACTATCTGATGGTGGTTTGTCATAAAACATGTGATGCTGGTTTAATATAAAGCATATGATTCTGGTTTAGTATAAAGCATGTGATGATGGCTTAATATAAAGCATGTGATTCTGGTTTAGTATGAAGCATGTGATGCTGGTTTAAGATAAAGCATGTGATGCTGGTTTAAGATAAAGCATGTGATTCTGGTATAGTATAAAGCATGTAATTCTGGTTTAGTATTAAGCATGTGATGCTTGTTTAGCATAAATCATGTGATGCTGGCTTAATATAAAGCATGTGATTCCGGTTTAGTATAAAGCCTGTGATGCTGGCTTAATATAAAGCATGTAATTCTGGTTTGGTATAAAGCATGTGATACTGGCTTAATATAAAGCACGTGATTCTGGTTTAGTATAAAGCACGTGATTCTGGTTTGGTATAAAGCATGCGATGCTGGTATGATGTAAAGCATCAACAACCATCAAAAAGTTTATAGCAATTGCACATCCACCGAAGACACTTATATCTTACATTTTACTCTATGGGAGGCACTGTGTATCTTACTGAATTTTCCTTGCAATCGACAGAATTGAATTCAATAACTGTGGACGATTTTACCAAACTCTGCCTTAGAAGTATCTTAGAGGGATCTAGTAACATCATGCAAGCACAAAGTACTCGTAGCATACAGTAATTTTTTTTCTTTTGCTCAATAGATTCTCCAGGTTTCTGCCCCCTGATATAACAGATGCCAAGAGTCCTTTCAGCCCTACGTTCGTCTTTCTCTACAATTTGATTTCAATCCACTTACTTAGGCTCTTTCCCCTTTCTCTGTCAGACTGTCATGAATTTATCTTCTACATATTTCACCTTTCAATCTAGGACGAAGTCCTTCTGGGGACCGGTATAAAATTCTAAAGAAATGGGAAATTTTGTTCTCTTTAAGCAATTTTGTATTCATAGTCACACTAACTGACCTCAGTGCCAAAGATTATCTTTATCTATGTAATAACAATGTCATATATCCACAGTTAGTAGGACGAAATAGTATTACTGTCATAAATAGTTTTATGGAAGAACATGGAAAGAATATAATGCAGACTACAGCTTTGCGGATGAGATTATGATTGATTCTCTCTCTCTCTCTCTCTCTCTCTCTCTCTCTCTCTCTCTCTCTCTCTCCCTCTCTCTCTCTCTCTCTCTCTCCCTCTCTCTCTCTCTCTCTCTCTCTCTCTCTCTCTCTCTCTCTCTCTCTCTCTCACACACACACACACAGGAACAAAAAGAATTTTATATAAGCCCTGTTAATCACATAATGCAAAAATAAAATTGGAACTTACTAGGAAAATTATGATAATTATTATTATACACTAAGTTATGATACAAATCTGAAATAATGAATTGTCAAATAAATCATTACAGCTAATACAAAATTTAAAATAAAACCAGAATGAATGAAAATGACAGAAAATCAGTAAACGAAAACGAAGCAATTAAATTTTTTAAAACAAATTCGACCAAAATAACAAAAGTAATATATTTTCATTTACCCACTTTGTGATTTTTATAAAATTTGTTTTGAAAATTTTAACTCCATCGTTTTCGTTTACTGATTTTCTTTCATTTTCATTCGCTCTGATTTCATTTTAAATTTTGTATTAGATGTAATAATTTACTTGAAAATTCATTATTTCAGATTTTTACCATAACTCGTTGTATATTAATATTCATATTTTCCTTGTGAGTTCGTTTAATTTGAACAAAAGTAAATGGGGAGTATAGAAGAACGAATTCATGGTAAATAAATAAACAAAAAATATAGGAACAAATGAAGGCGGAATGATTAAGGCGAAACAGCATTTCAATTTTTGAATGGCATTTCGTGACCTGTTAA
>JANJGK010000036.1:33485528-33492181 GCA_039081455.1 Macrobrachium rosenbergii
GAGAGAAAGAGAGCAAATTCTAATTTATCAGGTGACATATGTTTGCAATGTTACAAAAAAAGGGAGAAAAAAATCCGATTTTTCGGTCCGCAGAACTCACTGGAATAAACGAGAGAGAGAGAGAGAGAGAGAGAGAGAGAGAGAGAGAGAGAGAGAGAGAGAGAGAGAGTAATGCCTGCATCAAAACCTATCAATTATTTCGGAAACCCACCTTAATTTTTTCCTCGTTCTCTGTTCAAGTGCTTTGTCAGGCTCCATTAAATACCAAGAATTCTGGACCCTCCTTTCTGTCAGTTGTGGGATACGTCGTAAATATTCCAGGAATTCTAGAATTCCAAGGTTCCTGGTTCCTGTCAGGGGGGATTAAAAATTGCACTCAATTCCTAAGGCTTTTTGTCAATTATTTTCTAAGGCAGAAACAAAAGGAATAAATTTTTTTAACAGATATGTTTTGTTATATTATTCAGCAGATAAGCCCCTAATCATATAGAACAAGCAAACAGGGGAAATTGACTTGAAATACAAGCGTATTATTATTATTATTATTATTATTATTATTATTATTATTATTATTATTATTATTATTATTATTATTATTATTATTATTGTTATTATTATTATTATTAAAGCCATAATCGATGCATAAGATCCCCAATACATGCCTGACTTCATTTCATCCTAGTCACGTCTTTATAAAAGTTCATGTTGAATAATCTTGAGATATTACTTTTGCCCAAAAATCGACTTTATGTAATCTTGTGACTGTCTTGGATTCACGGTTATTTCATTCCCACACAGTTAACGCACTTTTCCCAAGTGATAACAAACTCGCCACTGGAAAAAAACAAGTAAATATTGCGCAGAAGTTTCTTCGGCGCAATCGAGTTTTCTGTGCAGCCACTACAACGTATAATCAAGGCCACCGAAAATAGATCTGTCTTCTCTGGTCTCGGTATAATGCTGTATGAGCCGCGGTCCACGAAACTTGAACCACGGCCGGTGGTGGCCTAGCCTATATCGTTGCCAGAAGCATGATTATGGCTGACTTTAACCTTAAATAAAATAAAAACTACTGAGGCTAGACGGCTGCAATTTGGTATGTTTGATGACTGGAGGGTGGGTGATCAACATACCAATTTGCAGCCCTCTAGCCTCAGTAGTTTTTAAGAAGTGAGGACAGAAAAAGTGCGGTGTGAGGTTTAGTACTTCTGATGGGACAATCGTTTGCCGATTGTTCCCTTGGTGGGTTGTTGCCTCCTTTCTTTTTTGTTTTCTTTGAAGGAAAGTTGACGTCTGTCGCGTGGTCTCTGACAGTGGCAGTCGGGTTTAGCATAGCAGCGAGTCAGGTTTGTGGCAGCAAGCAGTCAGCAGATGGGTAGCAGCAGCAGGTATGTTTACCTGGGACTTGGTCAAGAAACGCAGTAGCAGCAGGAAATCGCTTTGTTGGTCTGCAAGTGATTATCTTCATGATTGGCGAGAGGATGAGGATCTCTATGTCCATTTTGCGAGTGGAGCTCAACTGCTGTGTGACTGGGAGACGACCTGGTTACTTTGACGGGAGGATGGGTTCTTCTGCATCTGTGTTTGCTTCTTCAGAGTATCAAGAGGATATGGAGAGGTTAACGAACTTCCTCACTTATTGGTGGATTATATATTTCATGTTGAGGAGGTGTTCCTGTTTGAGAGCGAGCAGCTATCGTAAATAATTCGCCTGATTACGTTATGTAATCTTTATCCTGTGGTGGTAGCAAAGTCTACCTTGACAATTCAATTGAATTGGTCTGTGATACTTCTGTTGTGTTAACTGTCTCCGTTATTATTGTTATGCTGCCAATTACTTATTATTATTGCATGTATATATTTATGGTGGTTTTGTCATTATTATTATAATTGGTGATGAGCAGTGTATGGCTCTGGAAATGATTTTCATTGCATTGTTATTATTAATGGTGTCGAGCAGTGTATGGCTCGGGTAATGATTTTCATTACATTATTATTATTAATGGTGTCGAGCAGTGTATGGCTCGGGTAATGTTTATTACATTATTGTTATTAATGGTGTAGAGCAGTGTATGGCTCAAGTAACTGTATTTTGAGATGCTTTTTGCATTATTTTGAGTATGATTGTCATTTGTGTGGTCTTTAAGACTTGTTTATTAATTTTGACTGCTGCTGTTAATATTTATTTAATTATGTATGCTAAACCTGGACTCACTTGTATATATGTATATATCTTAGTATAATAAATTAGTTTAAGGTAATTTTTTTTGTTTCGTTCAGCTCCTTCCTCCTTTGTCTGCCTCAATTTCTGCCAGTCATTCCAGTTCCGATATTTTGTATTTAAAGAACCTGCTGAACCAAAAGTGGTTCATAACATATGGCGACCGTGACAGGATTGGCTCTGTTTTGGCTGGTGGGGTTGTGGGCAGCTTTGGGAGGAGAGAGAGAGAGAGAGTGTTTGTGAGGGTGTAAAAAAAAAAAATTTGTAATTTTTTTTTTTCTGTTAGGTAAGGAGGTGTGAGGTTAGTACTTCTGATGGGACAATCGTTTGCCGATTGTTCCCTTGGTGGGTTGTTGCCCTCCTTTCTTTTTTGTTTTCTTTGAAGGAAAGTTGACGTCTGTCGCGTGGTCTCTGACAGTGGCAGTCGGGTTTAGCATAGCAGCGAGTCAGGTTTGTGGCAGCAAGCAGTCAGCAGATGGGTAGCAGCAGCAGGTATGTTTACCTGGGACTTGGTCAAGAAACGCCAGTAGCAGCAGGAAATCGCTTTGTTGGTCTGCAAGTGATTATCTTCATGATTGGCGAGAGGATGAGGATCTCTATGTCCATTTTGCGAGTGGAGCTCAACTGCTGTGTGACTGGGAGACGACCTGGTTACTTTGACGGGAGGATGGGTTCTTCTGCATCTGTGTTTGCTTCTTCAGAGTATCAAGAGGATATGGAGAGGTTAACGAACTTCCTCACTTATTGGTGGATTATATATTTCATGTTTGAGGAGGTGTTCCTGTTTTGAGAGCGAGCAGCTATCGTAAATAATTCGCCTGATTACGTTATGTAATCTTTATCCTGTGGTGGTAGCAAAGTCTACCTTGACAATTCAATTGAATTGGTCTGTGATACTTCTGTTGTGTTAACTGTCCTCCGTTATTATTGTTATGCTGCCAATTACTTATTATTATTGCATGTATATATTTATGGTGGTTTTGTCATTATTATTATAATTGGTGATGAGCAGTGTATGGCTCTGGAAATGATTTTCATTGCATTGTTATTATTAATGGTGTCGAGCAGTGTATGGCTCGGTAATGATTTTCATTACATTATTATTATTAATGGTGTCGAGCAGTGTATGGCTCGGGTAATGTTTATTACATTATTGTTATTAATGGTGTAGAGCAGTGTATGGCTCAAGTAACTGTATTTTGAGATGCTTTTTGCATTATTTTGAGTATGATTGTCATTTGTGTGGTCTTTAAGACTTGTTTATTAATTTTGACTGCTGCTGTTAATATTTATTTAATTATGTATGCTAAACCTGGACTCACTTGTATATATGTATATATCTTAGTATAATAAATTAGTTTAAGGTAATTTTTTTTGTTTCGTTCAGCTCCTTCCTCCTTTGTCTGCCTCAATTTCTGCCAGTCATTCCAGTTCCGATATTTTTGTATTTAAAGAACCTGCTGAACCAAAAGTGGTTCATAACAGCGGACAGAAACAATGCGGACAGAATAAAGTTTGGACGGACAGAAAAAGCCGGCGCAAGAGTTTTCTTTTACAGGAAACTGAAATTTAAATTATTCTCGGAATTCAGAAAACAGGCAGAAGTTGCAAAAGTGAATGACAGGAGGTTCTGACCAAAACGGATGACTTTATATATATCAAACTCCAAACAGAATCTCTGAGAAGGAGAAACCAGATGTGCGGAGGGGGTATGCAAATAGGAACTCCGTGGGACTGCTGCCCTAAGGACACCTGTCCCCAGAATTCTTGAGAGAGAAAGAAATCAAGAGTATTTCGAGACCTGAAACCCTTGTTTAGGTTGAGAAATCAGCTTTAAAACCACCCCCAAAAAGGGTCCCTTAACTAGAGCAAAGTAGCACCTAAAATCTAAACAACTGTATCCTATTTCCAAGCCTGTCTTTAGTAAGATTTTCCCAGAAATCGAGACGTAACATTCTGGAGAAGCTTGTTTACAAAGACGGACTACTCTGCAGATAAATCGAAACATAAGGCAAGCTATTTCCCTGAAATATGATCTTACAGTCATCCAGTATCAATGATCTCTATCATGACGCATCCTTGTAGCATCATCTGACATTAGTGCATCACATTCCATGACATTCATTGCTTCCGTTTCGCGTCCATTTACTGACGCCGGAGTAACCACAGTTTACCGTCTGAGACCTACCTTTTTCTAGGCAGCATTTCCCTAAAACTATATTTCTACTCTACAGCAGACTATGCCGCATTGCCTCTGCCCTAAATATGATTCAAGTCATTCGTAATTACAATGTCTCATTTTTGTATCTCCGTATAATGCGCAAGTGGTATCATACCTCCCCCTCTCAGCCTAGACTCTGCTCAGAATTCATTCGTTTCCCAAAAGTTCGAACACTGAACATGCAAAATCTCAATGACATAATGGGCATCATTAGCCTATTCTTCACCCCCCAACCCCCCAAAATCCATGGCTGGAGACCGGGCCTCATTAAGGGGGAAGCAATTAGTGATTCTGACGGAAGAAATGTCATTAAATGATAATGGCATGGATGGCATTATCCAGTTCGAGAGAGCGAACGAATGATAATTTCAAGTGTTAATGAGGATCATGGCGAAAAAAATAAGGAAATTTCTCGTAAAACTAATCTGGGAGTTGGATTAACATTATGAATCTTTTAGGTATTTCGATCTGGGGGGAAACAGTTACCTTCTATTATTATTATTATTATTATTATTATTATTATTATTATTATTATTATTATTATTATTATTATTATTATTATTATTATTATTATTATTATTATTATTATTATTATTTATTCAGATCATGAACCCAATCCTTTTGGAACAAACCCACAGGGGCCACTGACCTGAAATTCAAGCTTCCAAAAATACGGTGTTCTTTTGAAAGAAATAACCGAGGGTAATAGGAAACTGATAGTTATTGGAAATAAAAATTGAATGAACAAACTAACAAGTAAATAGATTAAAATGCAAATGAGTTATTAAAATGAAAGAAGAATTATTTTAAGGTAGTAATGCATTACATCTTCGCTTGAACTTTTGAAGTTCAAATTGCATAGCATCCTCAGGGAGATTATTCTGCCAGAGTTGCACTGGAGAGGTCTTACAGCCTCACCCCCCATTCAAGAGCAAAAACTGAATGCTTGAATTAGCCCTCCTGTATGCAAGAGACTTTTCTGCTTTCCGCCATGCATTCTTGAGCATACTAAGTACCTGTTTCATACGCATTTTTTTCACACGGTTTTATCACATATTTTCAGGCTTATAAACAAAAGTCCTATTCGGGAAAGTGCTGGTCTGAGCTTGGCTCAGTAATATTCGTTAAGTGTTGAAATGTGATAGATGGAATGTATTTGCTTTTATATGAAGTATTTGACTGTATTTTACAATCTTAATTTCAAAAATTAATATATGAAGACTACTCAAATATATACATTTATATAAGTGTGCAAATTATATATATATATATATATATCTATATATATATATATATAATATATATATATATATATATATATATATATATATATATGCATATATATGTATATATATAAATTATATAAATATATATATATATATATATATATATATATATATATATATATATATATATATATATATAATGCTTATTTACAACGCTGCTTCTATTTAAAATTTCTACGAAACATTGGTTGGCTAAGAGAGAGAGAGAGAGAGAGAGAGAGAGAGAGAGAGAGAGAGAGAGGAGAGAGAGAGAGAGAGAGAGAGAGAGATTTAATCCCATAGGAAATGATCCGTGCAAATGCCGTCAGAATAAAAAGCGAAATTATATCTGCAGTTTATCGGCCTCGAAATGACCTCAGATTGCCAGAAGAACAGCGAAAGAAATTTTCCAACATGAGGCTCCCGGCGGGGTGGAGGCAGCAGAGTAAAACTAATAATAATAATAATAATAATAATAATAATAATAATAATATAATAATAATAATAATAATAATAATAATAATAATAATAATAATAAAATTAAAACAGCGCTGAATGGTTCAGGAAACACACTTTTTTTTTCCCTCCTCCTCCTCTTGTTTTCCCGGGAAAACTAGTTTCTTTAATAATTAATAATAATAATAATAATATAATGGATTCTTTCCTTAAGAATCGAAAGTTTTTTCCCATTATTAAGAGGCGAATTATATGCTTGATTTCTACCCTTCTCCCAATTTCACGAGTATTGCGATGAAGTTTAATGTCAACATTAATAGAGTTTTCGAATTAATACCACGTTTTGGAGAAAAAAATCCAGTTATGTATACATATACATATACATATGTATATGTATATATGTACATATAAAGATAAAACTGTGAAATAAAGGTTAAAAACTGTGCAGTTTTATCTTTATCTTTAAACATATGTTCATACACATAACTGT
>JANJGK010000036.1:33492281-33517212 GCA_039081455.1 Macrobrachium rosenbergii
ATATATATTATATATATATATATATATATATATATATATATACGAGTATATATATGAATGATGTAATGGTTGACCTCTAGATCTTTTGGCATAAATACTGCTTTTCTGTAACTCTTATCTCATGCATTACCTGCCCTGAGGAGGGAGACAGTTGTTCTCTGAAATATAGCATTAACTTTCTACATTTTGTAATTTTTATGGGCTCCTTTTATTATTTATTATTATATATATATATATATACTTATTATATATATATATATATATATATATATATATATATATATATATATATATATATATATATATATATATATATATAATATATATGTATATATAAGCTATATATATATGTGTGTGTGTGTATGTATATATATATATATATATATATATATATATATATATATAATATATATATAGTATATATATATATATATATATATATAATGTTTGCGTGCATATTACCTTCATATCACTTCAAAATTCTCCATTTCAAAAGACATCCCTACAAAACCTACTGTCTACGCCGGCGATCTTTATCAAGGTGTCTCTTATTCAAAATGCCATGGAAATAATATCAAAATAAACAGTTTTCGTGCGACGAGCCTAAGAGCTGCATTTATGATGATGCAAGTGAGTAAAATACATTTGTTTTCGTAATGCGCAAAGCAGACTATATTCACAGCCAACATTTCAAAACTTGGGAGGTAAAAACTCCCAACATTATCATGAGTCTGTGTTTATAACATTTTTCTGGAATATTTAGAGCTGTTTCTCTTATGATTATTCCACGAAATTCACTCACACACACACACACACACACACACACACACACTCCAAGATAAAACTAGCATGGGAAAAAAGGCCGATTAACTTAACGCATGTAGAAAATAATGAAAAAAGTAACTCAAATAATAATATGAACGAAAGTTAACAACTGTTTCTGTTATGGTTATTCCACACAAAATTCACTCTCACACACACATACACACACACATACACACTCCAAGATAAAACCAGCATTAGAAAAAAGTCATTAATTTAACGTATGCAGAGAATATGAAAAAAGTAACTCGATAACAGTATGAACGAAAGCTACCAACTATTTCTGTTATAGTTATTCACACTAAATTCACCCACACACACACACACTCCCAGATGAAACCAGCACGGGGAAAAAAAGGCCATTAACTTACGCATGTAAAAAATAGAAAGTTAAATAAAAAAAAAAGTAACTCAAATAATAGGATGGATGAAAACCAACAAACAAAACAAAAAAAACAGTATTGGAACAGTTTCGATTCACTCTTTACGTGGCTACACTGCACCTGACACTGGGGAAAATTGCAGCAATATATTTTCATTGTTGCAGGATACTCTCTCTCTCTCTCCCCCCCCCCCTTCCCCTCCCCCTTCCCCTCCCTCTCTCTCTCTCTCTGGTGGTCTCTCTCTCTCCCTCTCCATAATCCAGATAGACGGATAACAAGGCAAAGGAATGAGACAGATATTGTCCAGTAAAACGCTCATGAAAAAGGCCATTCCCACGGTAGAGCGCTGCGCGTGGAAAGACCGCTCAGATATTTAATTACCGTTTCGATTTCTGGGAGCAGTCGACGTTCTGCCCAAATGCTAAGGGATTGTCTTTGCTTTTTTATTCTCATTTATCACGAATTTTTTATTTACATGTTCCCTTGTCTTTGGGATTTTTATTTCTTTTATATTCTCATATTTCATGTTTTTAGTTCTTTGTATTTATGTTAATATTGTATTATACAACTCCGTTAACTTAGAAATGGCAGAGAAACACAGTTTAAAAGAATCATCTACTCAGCGTAATAAGAAAAGCAAATCTTACTAAAAATTCATTTCTTTGAACTTAATTATTGATATAAAATATTTTAATCTTATTCTTTAATTCGTAAAACCACAGGATATATGAAGTTTTCTAGCACGGGATCAACAATGTTACTCGAAAATTCAGTGCTTAGAAATTTGAAAGATAATTCAGAATTACAGATTTTAATAAAAGGGTATTGGGGTTTTACATATATATATATATATATATATATATATATATATATATATATATATATATATATATATATATATATATACATGTGTGTATTTATATATGTGTGTATGCGTAAAAATATACATATATATACAGTGTATATATATATACACATACAAGTGTAACTAAAGAACCGGAGTAAGCATATTCATAAACATAAACATTGTCACTACGCTGTCGCCCAGCAACTGCGAATTCATTCCGCAAAACCTATAAAAGTTTACAAATTTTGTCCGACCACGCGAACGTTTTTCAACGAACGTTCTCCGGAGAGAGAGAGAGAGAGAGAGAGAGAGAGAGAGAGAGAGAGAGAGAGAGAGAGAGAGAGAGAGAGAGAGAATCAATTATCGTCTCTTTTGGATGGGAAATATTTGTCCTCTTTGAGTATCAAAGTCGAACAATGGATCATTCATTGACTGCTCCATTCGGACTGAAATAAATATATTTTGTTTACAGAAGCGCCTCTGTGGTCTATTTAAAAGGAAAACAAAAAAGGTGTAGCTTGATTTAGAATAGTGAATAAGTGGGAACTGGATTCTGAATAAGTGTGAAAAAGAAAAAAGAGTGGCTGTGCACCTGTACTGAAACATCTGTACAAAGTTAGATATTAATTATATGGTTTTTTGATCCTTGACAAGTCCTATAATTTATGATATGCTAATTATTAAATATATGGTTTATAACGTTCATATGATCTAGAAATTATGACAATATAAGTTTTTCTCTATGCTGACACACCTTTACAATGCTGAATAATAATTATATGGTTCATATGATCGAGAAATTAAGAAATTAGTTTTTCTCAATGCTGACACACCTTTACAAAGTTCTATATTTATTATATGATTCATGACTTTGATAATGACGACAAATTATGATAATATGAGCATTTCAGTATTCTGTGTTCACTAAAATATGAGACTGGAAACTGGAATCTTAATAAGTGTCTAATAAATATGTGTATCTCTCTATTGAAACACCGTATAAAGGTGAATATTAATTAACTTTTAAATGGTCCGCGAATTATTATATAATAAGAGTTTTCCCCATAACATATTTATTAGAATATGGAAGGACTAAACATTAATCATAAAGTTAGATATTACTTTTATGATCCATAACTTTCGTAAGGTCCAGGACTGATTATAATAAGAGTTTCCCCCCATAACCTATTCACTAAAATATGGAGGAACTAAACATTATCTTTATTAAAGCTATTTCATCTCGTAGCAGTTATATTCTGGAAACACCATCTCCGCTGTTAAATCACAGAGGGAATACGTGTGTGTGTTTGTGTGTTAGTGTGTATGAAAATAATACGTTATGTGTTTCTGTAAATACTCGCCTTGCATCAAGGAAAGATTTATGCCCCAGTGTTCATCATCCCTCGTTCGTTCTGGAAGTTAATAACGCCTCAGTCTGCTTGCGTGATGAATGTTTCAGAATCATTCACTTCCGTATATTTATGATCTCAGAGACAGCCGTCATTTTCGAATAGCTTTTCTTATCATTTTGGCGTTTGTTGGTTTACATGATTGTGGTAAAAGCTCGTGTCTAGATTTTCACGATTTTAAGTTGCGGGTATCATGGCTGCATTAAATAAGTCTTGTTTAGGGAGGGGGATATATTTTAGTAACATACTTCTTGCCAATGACTGGGCCATTGTGAGAGGTCTTATCGTTCTATGTTTTCTTAGCATAAAAAAGTATATAATATATGGAATTTTACAACAGCGCAGCCGGTTTGGACGAGCAGTCCAATCTTTCTCCCCGAAGATCCATGTTCAAGATCAGGAACCCTCCCAAATTTAATCACTCGCTGCCAGTCAGGAAATCCGTCTTTGGCATATTTTTCGTCGAATCCAGTTCATATATTCTTGCGGTATATTTGCTATTCAACGGGTAAACAAACAACTTACATTTATACATATATATATATATATATATATATATATATATATATATATATATATATATATATATTATTTATATATATATATATATATAATTTATATATAATATATATATATAATATATTTATATATATATATATATGTATATATGTATGTATATATATACGTATATATATATATATATATATGTATATATATATTAAATATATATATATATATATATATATATATATATATATATTAAATATATATATATATATATATATATATATATATATATATATATATATATATATATATATAGTAAAATCATCCAGTTTTCGAACAAGCCTTTAAGGATGAAGTTGCGAGCCCTATTCCCATTTTTTTTCTGCAAAGCAGATTCTGGGTACCAATTTGCCGGTAGGAGGACTGGAGCGTGGATGATCAGCATAGCAATTTGCAGCCCTCTAGCCCCAGTAGTTCTAAGATCCGAGGGAGGACAGAAAAAGTGCGGACGGAGAGACGAAGCCGGCACAATAGTTTTCTTTTACAGAAATTAAAATAAATAACCCTTTATCCCATGGGGATCCAAAGAGGCGCTTCGGAGGTTGGGATGCAATATGCAATTTTGTTTCCCCTAAAAAACTATTATCAACAATGTCATTATAGCGAATTCTGCGTCGAAGTATTTCAGTATTTTCCGATGGATAATTTCTCTTAACAAAGAGATAAATGATCTAAATTGTTATTTATTTGAGCGGTATTTCATGTGCTAGAGAGAGAGAGAGAGAGAGAGAGAGAGAGAGAGAGAGAGAGAGAGAGAGAGAGAGAGAGAGAGAGAGAGAAATTTCAAAGCAATCGTTTGTATTTCCCATAAATCGTGTAAAGTAGTGTTTTTTTATGCCAGAGAGAGAGAGGAGAGAGAGAGAGAGAGAGAGAGAGAGAGAGAGAGAGAGAGAGAGAGAGAGAGATAGAGAGAGAGAGCTTGCATCTAGAGAGCTTGCATCTACTAAGTTCTACATCATCGCTCATTCCTCATGATTTTCAACTGAGAGAGAGAGAGAGAGAGAGAGAGAGAGAGAGAGAGAGAGAGAGAGAGAGAGAGAGATTCTAATCAATAGCAACTAATTGTGTACCGCAGACCAGTAACCTTCATGAGTATTTAAAGATATTTCTCTCTTTCACGTTCCCGAACTTAATAAACACAAGCCCCACGCAACAGCCGAAGTGGGCTAACTGATTAAATTGTGTTTACAGTTCAGCCTTCGTTCTCCTATGGGAAATTCAGTTCACACACACACACACACACACACACACAAACACGCACGAGCACCGGCAGATATGACATGAATATTGGCATTTCAGAATTTGATTGACAATTGTGAGTTTATTCTCTTCCAAAGTCTTTTCCATCTATGCAAAATAGCTTCTCCTTTCCTCCAGTCCAATGTACATTCCCCTTCTGTTTTCTATTGATGTTATCGCAGTCGCGTTCCTTTTGAAGTAGAATATAACCCTTCAGCCTCTCAGGTAACATAAAAAAAGGGGAAAAAAAAAAGAAAAACTCAGATGTTTTCGAATAAGATGTTCCAAGTTCCAAGTTTCATGTCCTCTCCTTATCGTCCCAAGTTTGGAAATTCTCTTCCACTGTTCATTTTCACTCAGTCTGCCTTATACCTTCATGTGTATGTGTGTGTGTGTGCGTGTGTCTATGCATGTGTGTGTGCGTGTGTGTAACGGGTGCGACTGGATGGCATGGTCTCGATAAGGTCATACGGTTACCTATCACATTCGACCGACCTTTCACATAAAATAAGGAAACACGAACGAAAATAGACGCTCGCTCCCCCCCACCCCCAACTCCTCCTCGCTTTTCCCAAACCCGAACAGCTCTCCCTCCCCCTTTATCCGTTTTGGGAGGGGGTAGGGGGAAGGGGAAAAGGAGGAAAAGGGTTGGGGGCGTCAAACGACGCATCAGGGACCATTTGATGACGGCCGAGGTGACTCTCTCTCATCTCCCGAGGATTTATGAGGAAATCTTCTGAATCGTTCCATTAACGACCATAACTCCGGGTTCAATTTACCTCCTCTGATGCTGAGGCTGCTGCTGCCGCCGTCTCCTCCTCCTCCTCCTCCTCCTCCTCCTCCTCCTCCTCCTCCTCCTCCTCCTCCTCCTCTCGCGGTAGCACTAGCACCGGTAGTTATCAGGTCCCCCTTTATTGTATGGGTTTTCTGTGAAAGGGTTTTCGTTCTCTCTCTCAATATATATATATATATATATATATATATATATATATATATATATATATAGAGAGAGAGAGAGAGAGAGAGAGAGAGAGAGAGAGAGAGAGAGAGAGAGAGAAGTACATTCGTAAACTGCACGAACCGCGTTGCGTAACATTGTTGCATTGAATTATACTGCTTCTAGAAATATATCTCTTCAACTTGCATTAACTCCGTTCAATATCGAGACGAGGCTTTTGACGCGAGTTACGTCATAATTAGCCATTCCAATTCCCAATCCAAAATGAACTGTATCTTTGCGCTACTGCGATGCCATTTCTTTCTTTGTTATGTGGGCAAATCAAATCTTTACAGTTCGTAAACCTTCAGATTATCCTCTGACAAACCCCATAACTCTCGATGCCGTAAGTCTGGATAATCCTCTAAAAAATAGACGAAAAAGAAAATAAATATTGACAGGCAACAAAATGTTTGATCCGCTTTCGCCCCTACCATGAATGCGATTCGAATCCATTTGTTTCGTGGAATAAAAAAAAAAACAGAGTCGATTATACGAGTTGAGCTTGAAACATAGACACAAAAGATGTATAACCCCCCTAAATTTTTTATTATTTTTTTTTTTAATGAGGATCACGCGGATTAAATGGACGTCCGGTTCTGTGGGAGGAATCAGTCTCTTTATTGGCAGAGATGATGGAATGGTTCGCTTTTGACCCGACTGGGTTTTAGTGGTTTATGCTATGTAATTGATGCGAAGGATTACTTTGAGATTGGGAGGTGATGAAAAGTAAGTGTAAATAAATGAACGAAGTGGATAGTTATATATATACATATATATATATATATATATATATATATATATATATATATATATATATATATATATATATATATATATATATATATATATAATATATATATATATATATATATATATATATATATATATATATATATATATATATATGTATATATATATATATAATTATATATGTATATGTAAATATAAGTATATATAATTATATATATATATATATATATATATATATATGTAAATATGTATATACGTATGCTTCCTATCTTGACTTGAAAATCACCCTTTTCTACAAAAATGACTTGAAAAAACGGGCGCCAGAAAGAAAATTATACCCATACGCTCGCACTCTGTTCATGAAAAACTTGTCTCCCAAATTTTGAATCGATAAAAAAAAAAACTAGTGACACGGATATACAAATTGTTTCAACTAAAAGTAACTAACAACAAAACTCAAGAAAAATGCGTCTTCCAAAGTTTCAATTAACAAATACGGACACACACATTGTGTCAACTAATAACAAAAGTCAAATGGAAATAAACAAAATTTATTGTGTCCCTGCAACAACAGAAGCTATTTTTATGTCCGGGTATTTAATTAAAAAGAAAAAAAAGCAAAGAAATGATCACGGCGAGTCGCGTGGACCCTTAATTGTTTTCAAATTCGCATTCTCTAAAAACGTCAAAACGCGGATTTGATCTTGTAATATGGAACACCGTTAGTCGGAATCAAATAATCCCTTCAAATATTTCATATGAATTCCATATCTGTTTCACAATCCCGGAATTTCGTTACAATGCTGAAAATAATTCGGGGATCGCCAGCGTGGTCTATGCTCGATTGTTAAAGTGAAATGGATATAACGGCTGAAAAGGTTACGCGGTGGGGGGGCTTGGCCGTTTAGGGAGAGGGGGTTGGCAGAGGGATCCATTCAGGAACAGTAATTGGACATTTTGTATATTTCTGTTAAATAATTTCTTTCTGTATTCCCTGTTATCTTTTGTAAATTCATTCTAATGAGCACCATATTCCTCGGAAGCCAGCCAGTGGCCCCTGTGGGCGTGTTCCATTCGAATAGGGGGTTTATTTTCAAAAAAAAAAAAATAACAATAATGGAGAGGTAAATCCACAGTTATATGTACATATATTTAAAGATAAATTTGCAGAGCTTTCGGGAATCTGTTCGATTCCCTCTTTTCAGTCTGAAAGGACTCAAAACAAGCGAAGTTGTTTTTATAAACTAAGGAAAGAGTCGTCAAACATAGATCAGGCAATGCTGTCGTTTTCTGATGAAAGCCCGCTGACTGTCGTTTGGAGCGTCCAACTGGTTCTTGCTTAATGCGGTCGTTCTGATGGTCATCAACACCATAGTAACCGAGTTAATAATAATAATGATAATGATAATAATAATAATTTGCACTTCATTTTCCATCCCGTCTGCCGTTAGCTAGACTTATAAGTGAAAATCATCCCATCAGGAGAGAGAGAGAGAGAGAGAGAGAGAGAGAGAGAGAGAGAGAGAGAGAGAGAGAGAGAAGGGACCCAAGATTTGAACATAATCCCTGAAGTTGAGGTTCAAGTTGCACAACATCCTCAGGGAGACTGATTATAATTTACAAATTGTTTCAACTCCTCCCGAATTAAAACTTATCTCCTGACTCCAACAGCGAAGTGGGATCATTTTCCTTTCCGCCTTCACCAACATCGCGGAGTTCACAAGGAAAGCAGCGTTGATCTCTGAATATCAGACCGGGAATTAATGAAGACCTTCTTCCCATATCTGCCAACGTATATCAAGGGACACAGGTGCTATGAATGTGGTCATCCCTTGTAAGTCTATACGCCTGTAATAGCAGTCCAATAATGGTTCCCTCTCATACATGTATATGTGTTTTTAATTCATTGTCCATCAGAGAGATGCTGTTTTGACCGTGCGGGACAATGTTTCAGTTTATCAGCGAAGCGTAGAGTAATTAGATCAGGGATGGTGTTTGTCAACATCGGTGTAAGAGTTACTTGGAAGACAGATATTATGTTTCTCTAGCGCGGATATACATTCTTATATCTCTTTCATTACGGAAATATAAGTAATAAGAACTCCCATTTACATTTTCAAATTTACATTATTTCTTGTTATTGTTAGATCACGAAAAGAAATGAAGTAGGGATATGTATCAGCTATAAAACATTTTTTTGCAAAAAAAATTATATCATATTGCCTCTGAACAAGAATTTCACGTAAATAAAGTAGCTGAAGGAATTTAATTTCATAAATTTCTAGCTTATTAAAAATTGAACTTCAAAAGCTTAATAATAAATTTCACCATATTTAGATTATCGTAAGAATGCAATATATATTTTTAGTGCGAAGTATGAAATTAGAATGGCCTGAGATTTTTTTTTTCTTTTTTATAATAACTTTTATGGTATAAGTGAAAATTTTTCCTGGTACTTAACTATGAAAAACCTTGGATATATTTAGTGTAAAACATGATATAATATACTGTACATATAACCTCGCATACTACCTAGCTTTCCTTGGCCATTAACTCTAAACTGTTTAACTAAATTCAATAAAGACATACCTTCGGGAAGTTGAGGTCACCCTATCAATCAGCGGAATCCAGCCTGACCTCAACACAGGCCTTTAGATACAGGATGAAATTAGTTCCCTGACTGAAGGATCTATGGGAATAAACAACATTTGTTACATACGTCAGGTAGTTGCCCAAGCCATTGTGTTGGTGAGTTTTAAGCGAGTTTTAAGTGAGTTTTAGGTGTCTTGAGTTTTTTTTTTTTTTTTTTACGCAAAAGGTTCCAGAAGCACGAACAAACTTCTTCAATAATGAACTAGACACAACAATAAAACAAGTAAAAAAATACGACGAAGTTTCTTCGGCACAATCAAGTTTTTTGTACAACGTATGAGCCGAAGTTTCTTCCGCTCAATCAAGTTTTCTGCACAGCGTATAATACTGTATGAGCCGAGGCCCATGAAGCTTTCATCCCCTGCCCGTTGCCAGAAGCACGATTATGGTTCACTTTAACCTTAAGTAAAATAAAAACTACTGAGGCTAGAGGGCTGCAATCTGGTATGTTTGATGACTGGAGAGTGGATGATCAACATACCAATTTGCAGCCCTCTAGCGTCAGTAGTTTTTAAGATCTGAGGGCGGACAGAAAAAATGCCGACAGACGGACAAATAGCCATCTCATTATTTTTCTTTTACAGAAAACTAACATTGGTCAGCCTCTTGAATGACTGAAGAGTATGCGAATATAGGAATCAAACAGGAGGTTTTGTATAATGAGAGCGACATGGTAGACACATGGAAAAAGATGAATACTTTTACGAGAAGCTATGAAACTAAACAGAGAATTTGTTGGAACCGATGGAGACGAGGAAAATAGAAAATGATTTCGTAGATTATTAGAAAAAAAAAAATTGCGAAAGAACAGGGCTAGAATGATGATAGAATTTCAGTCATGAGAATTAATGGACAGAGGGATTGTGAAAAGCAGCTTGATATTTCAGCACAATAAAGCATTACAGAAATAAGTTGACAATGAAACAGAATCATAAAGAATACACAAAGAGAAGAGTGTTACCAGCTGCACCTGACCACGGAAAGCCACTGTCACTGTGAATGAGAGCCTCATTATTCTACTGTACAATTTGACTTCACATTTTTCGGTCCATTGTGGTTGCAGTACAGGGTAAGAAATTAACATTAACATTTCGCTGGGTGTTTTTATAAAGACTGGCCTTATAACAACACGCAAAGAACAAAACATTTCCGACCACTGCATGTTAATTAGGATTTACGTAATACCGTAAATCCGGCGGGATTTTTGTGGGATTACCACCGCACGCTGCCTTGAACACAGTTGCATATATATGAAATGGAATCATGTTTACCATTTTACAGAAATCAATATCACCAGGTGTGATCATTGAAAAAGAAAGGCTGTTATTGCTTTTCAATTCATTTTGTTTTAATATATTCTCATCTCCCCGAATAATCCTTCTTATTGAGAGCCATTTAACCAGTATTACGTATTTTCCAAATCTCTTAAATTTGGCTTAAACAATCAGCCTTCACTTTCTCAACAAAACGAATGCAATCGATTCGTATTCACGGAATAAATGATTAACGAACCAGAAGATAAATTAATATCATTGATATTCAACGGCAGAATATGGATACGTTTTCATACATAACTGAATCAGTTTTAACGTTAATGAAAATGTGGTTTATTAACCCACATTCGCATGTATTTTATCACGAAGAAAAATCTGCATTTTGCGTTCCATGCGCGAACATAGATTGCACGTATTTATGCGCAGAGAAATGCAGGCCAGTAATAAAAGCAGAATATTCATAAGCCGGAATATTAAGCTCGAGAGGTATGCATATTTTAATGCGGCTTGGTACATTTGCTGTGATGTGTATATATATATATATATATATATATATATATATATATATATATATATATATATATATATATATATATATATATATATATATATATATATATATATATATATATATATATATACAATATATATATATATACATATATATACATATACATATTATATCAAATACTAACTAACTTTGTTGCCATGGTAAATTTATGACCAACATCCAGCTTACCTTACCGTTAACAACACATTCAAGTCAGGCCAAATAGGGTTCACCTAACTTCTGTTTTATTTTATGAATAAATAGTTTGGGCCAAGTAGGGTCCACCTTACTTCTCAACAGTTCTGTTTTATATATGATGAAATATTTTGGGCCACAAGCGTATAACAGAAGGATATATGCTGGGTAGTTTTGCCGTACTGAACTATGTTAATTGCAACTCTTATATCTTCAGGAATTAGGTCTACCTCTTTCTGCGGTGCTAAGCCTCATATTTTATTGTTTTTTTTTCTTCCATTTGTTTTAAGGGGTGGGGGGTGGGGGTAGGGTGGGATAAACTAGGAGTGAACATAGAGCTGTTATTCCTTTTAGCTTTTATACGAGTATTATGAAAATAATTTTTTTTTTGTTTTTTAAGAAACAAGGTGGTTTTCTCTCTCCTCTCTCTCTCTCTCTCTCTCTCTCATATATATATATATATATATATATATATATATATATATATATATATATATATATATATATATATATATATATATATATATATATATATATATATATATATATATATAATGTATGTATGTATGTACATATGTATATGTATGAATGTGTGTATATATGCACACACCCACACACACAAACGCATATACATATATGTGTGTGTGTGTGTGTTTGTGTGTGGGTTGATTGCCAAAAAGATCACTGGTGTTCAAGACGGTTTATATTATGCTAAAGGAACAATTGTGGAACACAGTTTGGTGGCCTTGTTCTTTTTTCAAATAATCATCATATCATTGTGATAAGTTTCATTTCTAAATCATTTCCGTTGTTTCCTCTCAACGAAATTCACCCAAATTCAGGAGCCATTATAGTCATCCATTGAATAAAGAAGTAAAAAATGCGCCGAAGTTTCTTCGGCGCAGTCGAGTTTTCTGTACAGCGTATAATCAAGGCCACCGAAAACAGATCTATCCTTCGGTGGTCTCGGTATAATGCTGTATGAGCCGCAGCCCATGAAACTTTAACCATCGCCCGGTGGTGGCCTATCCTATATCGTTGCCAGAAGCACGATTATGGCTAACTTTAACCTTAAATAAAATCAAAACTACTGAGGCTAGAGGGCTGCAATTTGGTATGTTTGGTGATTGGCGGGTGGATGATCACATACCAATTTGCAGCCCTATAGCCTCAGTAGTTTTTAAGATCTGAGGGCGGACAGAAAAAGTGCGGTCAGAAAAAAGTGCGGACAGACAGACAAAGCCGTCACAATAGTTTTCTTTTACAGAAAACTAAAACCACCATCTGTAGTTGGCAGCATCTTAAAAGCACTGAATTCATGGAGAAAATATTATACGGAAGAAAAATGGAAAAAAAACAGAACCTCTTCCAACCACCCTATCAATAGAGGCGTTTGGAAAGAAGAAGAATCCTTCTGTCAACAGCCTGGCACCTGGCACCCATCATCGCCGAGACGGATCGCCGCCTATTCCTACCTCCTGCAGGGGGGGGAGTGTTTCGGAGATTCGAAATTGATGAAAGCTACGTGCGCGCGTATCCTCCGCTAAGTGAATTCGCCCCATGGATCACAGAGACGGTTCTCTTCAGGGAACTCGTCTGCTATGTGTGTCAAAAGAAGCTATGGTTCTCCTTGGGGAATTTGTCTGTGAGAAATTGAAGTCTTATGTCTCTCACCATGTGTGTCAGGAGAAGCTATGGTCCTCCTTTGGAAATTTGTCTGTGAGAAATTGAAATGATACGTTTCTCGCCATGTGTCAAAAATGCTTCAGTGCTGAGCTCAGTTTCAAAATGGCCCCGGAAGCAGTTGCCAGGGACAGGTCGTTGTAGAGTATATTGCGATCATTCATATTTGGTAGTTTGTGTTTTTTTTAAGAGTACGAGGCACTGAAAAAATTATGCACCCAGTGTCCCATCTAGTTTCCCGCAATTCCTGTGCTAAATTCACTTTCAAAATTACCAAAAAGCAGCTACTAGGGAAAGCTCATTGTATGTTCAGAGCTTTGATTTTTGTTGGTAATTAAGCATTTTTTAAAGGTACGAGACACCAACAAGAATTAAGTACACAGGGTGTAATGTCTGGCTTCCTTGAATTAAGCTAAATTCAACTTTCAAAGCAGCCCATAGGTTGTAACTAAGGAAAGGTCACTGTATGTTCAGTTCTTTGATTTTTATGGCAACCGCGCATTTTTGGAGATACGAGGCATCAAAAAGAATGAAGAACGAACAGTGTCCTGTCTGGTTTCCTGAAATTCTTACGCTCAATCCAGTTTTCAAATCAGCCCAAAGGCAGTCATTAGGGAATGGTCATTGTTGTACTGGTATTTGATTTTTGCCGACAAACAGAGAAGGTGATTTGATACCATCAAAATAAAAACGGACATACGCCAGTACTACACCTCCTACACCTTCTGTCTACCCTAAGCAGGCCGACAAACAGACAGGGCTGCGCAGCATCTTTGTAAACTAACTTCGCCAGCGGTTGAGAATTGTTGAGAACTCCCTATGTCCCCGGAGGCTATGGAAAATGTTAAATACTGGAAGTTGGGCGAAGAGCTCGTGAGACTTAGCAAATTTCATTACCGCGAGTTTGTTGGACTTAGAAAGTGCATTAAACCCCCTCCCCCTACCCCTCCCCATGCCCCTTCCCCTTCCCCTCCCCCTTCCCCTTCCCCTCCCCCCCCCCCCTTATTCAACTTTGAACAAAAGAGTACATCTAGAAGATCGCGTCGCGTGAATTATAAATAACCTTTGTGCTCAAACTTGGGTCAGATTGATGCTTCTTGTAATGTAGATCTCTTCTGCTTATCAGTTGTTTTTGTTTACAAATCATCTACTGCTCAAATTATATATGTCTGTTTACTCATTTATCTAAGGCTATGATTAATAATGTAAATTTATCTGCAGAATAACGAGTATTATACATACACACAAACACCCACATAAGCATGCATATATATATATATATATATATATATATATATATATATATATATATATATATATATATATATATATATATATATATATATATATATATATATATATATATATATATATATATATATATATATATATACTGTATATATATATATATTATATATATATGTATGTATATGTGTGTATATATGTATGTATATACTGTATATATAAATAAATATACACACATATACATATATATGTGTATATATGTACATATACACGGGTATATATTGATGTGTATTTCTGTTTATGTACACATCTGCGTGTTTTTCCCACTTGGAAACCCACTCTGACCCAAAAACCCACTCAAAAAAAACAAAAACACTAGATTTTCTGCATTTTTTGCCTCGTTTTTGGCACGTTATTTTTCTTAGTAGCAGATTCTAAAAGGAAAAAATGTAATATATTACTCCCACTTAACTTTCATGCCCTCCTAAGTTTTAATTGGCTCTCCGGAGTTTTACAACTCCAACTACTGGCTCATTAATCTCCTAGTTTCTCATTTATAAATCCTGAGGTGCCTGCACGAAGGTAAGGTTAAAGTGCAACCATAAGTGAGAAACGGGTGATCTACGGTTACCATTGTTCACTTTGTTTCACAATCTTTCAGCTGAGTATTTTGGACGATATATTATTTTTTTTTTATTTATATTTATGTTTATTTTTATTTTCGTTTTTATTTTTATCTTTATCTCTATTTTTATTTTTATTTTTTCATTTTTATTTATATTTTTATTTTTATTTTTATTTATATTTTTATTTTTATTTTTATCTTTATTTTCATTTTTATTTTTATTATTTTTTTTTTTATAAAGGAAGGCTGCACTGTGCAAATTGATCTTAAAACAAGGCATGCTTGAGAGAGTATCTGCTTCCTTCCTATTATTATTATTATTATTATTATTATTATTATTATTATTATTATTATTATTATTATTATTATTATTATTATTATTATTATTATTATTATTATTCAGAAAATAAACCCTTATTCATACAGAACGAGCCCACAAAGACCATTGACTTAAAATTCAAGCTTTCAAAGAATATGACGTCCATTGGACAGAAGTAACAGGAGGTAATGGGAAATACAGAAAGAGAAGACCAGTTATTAAAAAAAAAAATTAACAAATTAACAAATTAATCAATGAATATAAACGTAAGTAAAATATCACAATGCAAGTTACACTGTATTTGGGTAGTAGTGCATTTTTGCATCTTCGCTTGAACCTCTGAAGTTCCAATTGCACGACATCCTGGGAGGATTGATCTGCGGTTACCAAGATCCATTTTGTTTCAGGCTCTTTTAGTTGAGTATTTTGGACAGCATAATAACAAGAGAAAAAGTAATTTAGTTGGCATTTAAAAATGTCTTTTTTTTCTTAATGTTTATTATGATTATCTTATATATCTTTCTTTTGACCTTTCATAGGAAGAATTGCTTAGCAATATTTCGAAATTCATTTGTACTAAGCTAAGTCAAGAGCGGTTATTTCTCGATAAAAAAAACAAACTGGAATCTCTTAATTTCTCATTAGCTCTAAATTGTCATGTTTCAGTATGATAATTCATTTATGAATAATCATACTGAAATTAGGAGTAACTGCAGGTGCTAAGAGTATTTCAACATTTTTATTTTTTCATATATCGCACTATCATTTCCAATATTCTTTACCATTATGTATATATATATATATATATATATATATATATATATATATATATATATATATATATATATATATATATATATATATATATATATATATATATATATATATTTATATATAATACATATATTATATAATTTATATATATAATATATACATTTATATACATACATATGTATATGTATGTATGTATATATATAATATATGTGCGTGTTTGTGTGTGTGAGTATAAACGTTCAATTTGGCATAATTTTCTTTTAGGTACTTTAACTGATGGTTTTCAGTCATATGTGAATTCAAACAAAATTCTATCAGTATAAAAAAAATATATAGGCATCATCATTCGTTAACAAATTTTCAATTAAATATACATGTATATATATATTTATTTTTTATTTTTTTTTTTAATTTGCATTTCTTTCTCTTCCTCCATCATCCTTACCTCCATCATCCTTACCTCCATCATCCTTACCAACTTCTCATTTCCATCCTCATCAATATCGCAGTACCATCAGTCCCACACATCGCCATATCTACGTATCAACCCCTCCGCTAAAACGGCAAAATACTCTCCTATCTTTTCAAGCTCGAAATTGCTATTGAAATAGTTTTCTAAATTTCCCTTTTAATGACAGAAGACACTAAACGCCTATTTGCATATTTATGGCATATTGATCACAAAAGTCCTTAATTGGATTCATGAAATACACTCTCAGAGGCAAACGGGTGTTGAGAGTTTTTCAGCATCGGTGTCGTTTTCATGAATTGCTAAGTTCGGATGTGTCAGTAATAATAATAATAATAATAATAATAATAATAATAATAATAATAATAATAATAATAATAATAATAATAATAATAATTGGAATGGAAATACTTTCCAGCATTTATCATTACAAATCAGGCTTGAATCGAAAGTTAATTTTTGTTTATATATTTCGTGTGTAGTATAATTCTTATAGCATGGATAATAATAATAATAATAATAATAATAATAATAATAATAATAATAATAATAATAATAATAATAATAATAATAATAATAGTTTTTGTTTATACTGTTTTGATATTACTTAATATTACTACCAGAAGTATTATTATTATTATTATTATTATTATTATTATTATTATTATTATTATTATTATTATTAGTAGTAGTAGTAGTAGTAGTAGTAGTAGTAGTAGTAGTAGTAGTAGTAGTAGTAGTGTGTATTGTTAAATCAGTGATAAAGTCATCACTATCATGAACAACAATAACATTTATCATCAATAAGAATCACAATCTTTAATAACAAATATGCCTTTATAATAAATAAAAAACTATGAGATCTTATAGAATAACAATAAATATTATATCAGGAATATTAAATGCACTATTATTTACAACCAAATCAACATCATTAACAATAATCTTTAGTCTATAATGACCATTAAACAATCAGGATAAAAAACTGAAAAATGTGAGCTCCAGTGACTTCGAAAGCAAAAGAGAAAGTTTTCACGACCTTTCACTTTTTCATGAAAGCAGTCTCCCTTTCTCCTATGCAGTCTTCACAAAATTAGCATTACTAACAAGAATCTCAATCTATAATGACAAATCAACTGTCAGGATAAAAAGAGAAAGTTTTCATGACCTTTCACTTTTGCCTGAAAGCGGTCTCCCTTTCTCCTACGCAGTCTTATCAAAATTAGCATCACTAACAATAATCTCAATCAATAATGATAAATCATCTATCAGGACAAAAAAATTGAAAAACGTGACCTCCAGTGAATTCGAAAGCAAAAGAGAAATTTTCAACGACCTTTCACTTTTGCCTGAAAGCAGTCTCCCTTTCTCCTACGCAGTCTTCTCAAAATCAGCATCACTAACAATAATCTCAATCAATAATGACAAATCATCTATCACGACAAAAAAAATTGAAAAATATGACCTCCAGTGAATTCGAAAGCAAAAGAGAAAGTTTCCACGGGGAGAAAATCGCCCCCACGACCTTTCACTTTTGCATGAAAGTAGGTTCCCTTTTCCTATGCAGTCTTCCTCTATAAATTCCCAGCATCCATTCTCTGGCGACGCCATAGTTCCCTCGTATCCCATTTCTCTCCTGAATTTATTCCCTTGTTATTTCCCTCAGCTGTATTTTTTCTTTGTTCTTTGCCTCTTTTTTTGGAGGGGTTAAGGGAGGGAGAAGGGAGGGTGGGAGAGGGAGGGAGTGAGGTCATTCCACTGCGTATTCGGAATTTTGTTCGGGTCACTTTTTTTTCGTTGCCTCTTGAAAATTCCCATTTTTTAATGAGAATTTTATGTAGTTTTTCGTGTTTGTTTTCACCATCGAGTGGCTGAATGATTTTAGCAATAGAAAACACATTCTCTCTAGTTCATGAACCATATTTTTTCTCTTTAATTTAGATATTTCTCGTTCGTTTTTTATGTTATTCCATTGCTCATCTTGACATTTATAGATACCTTCGGTTTTACACTTAAAAAAATACATTTTCATCTCCAATGAACTTCTCTGGCAACAAAGATTTATTTATTGATTTTGGCCAACGAAGTTGCTTTTAAGTTAACTTCTTGTTTCCTCATCCAGGATTTAAAGAAAGGGCATTACTTCCTCGACCTTGGAAATTTTATTTAAATCGAGGCTGGATCCAGACATTTCATTGAATAACTTAATTGCAACTACAATTATTTACTCTCATTCCTTTGGGTAGGCTGCTTACACCAAGGTCCTATTTTATTATTATTATTATTATTATTATTATTATTATTATTATTATTATTATTATTATTACATATATATATACATATATATACAGTATACATACATATGTATATATATATCAATATATATACATATACACAATAAATATATATATATATATATATATATATATATATATATATATATATATATATATATATATATATATATATATATATATATATATATATATATATATATATATATATATATATATATATATATATATATACTGAATTAGATACTCTCTCAGTGATAAAACTCGTCGTGAAATGTTGCGCAACAGCAATGAAAAACAAATGAACCGGACTGACATGTAATATAAGAATGTTTCGCAGAGAGAGAGAGAGAGAGAGAGAGAGAGAGAGAGAGAGAGAGAGAGAGAGAGAGAGAGAGAGAGAGGTGCATCTCATCAAAACAATATGGTAAATTGACCATCATCCCGATAAGAGTAAAAGCGGGCAGAAGGAGGAAGCGAAGATGACGTGTTTTACCTGCTCTACCTGGGAAATGTTCTGAAGGTAAATGATCGACAGCTTTATAGAAACAGAGAAGGTGGAAGGGGAGAGTCAAGGGGACTGAACAGGAGCCTTGTTTATCAGCCGTGCGTACCTATTTCATATAAAAACAATTTACTTATGTATTTTTTTATTTTTCATTTATTTACTATTACTTATTTAATTATTTATATTTATATATTTTTATTTCATTTTATTTATTTTGAATTACATATTTTTTTATTTATTGATTTTTTTAATTTACTTAAATATATCTCTTTGTATTTATTTTTCTTATATCAATTTATTTATTTCAATTTTTTTTTTGTTTATCTTATTTATTTTTCTTTATTTTATATTGTTTTTTATTTATTTTTATTTATAATTTTTCACATATTTTATTTTTCTTTATTTATTTATTCATATCTAGGGAGAGTTTGTGCCAAGTCTTTTAGCAGATGTCGTTCTTACTTGACCGTATGAAATGTGCACACGCACGCGTATATATATGTGTATATATATGTGTGTATGTGTGTGCATGTATGTATGTATGTATGTATACTTTCCATATCAGTCGTTTAAGAAGAAGTGCCATTTTCATTTATTTCCCGAACCTGTCAAAGTGATTGTACTCACATATAATTCCACAGAAATATCTTTTGCCCGCTATTTCTTTTTAATCCTTTCTTATTGTTTGTTCGGCATCAAATGTCCCAAGTGATGGGAAATTTAATTGGAAGTCGGATACGCAACGAAAGCATTTAACAAATTAAAAGTTTATGCTGTAATAGTCAAATACGACTTCAGGGAAAAGTAAGAATGGGAAAAACATATGTACCACAAATTTTTTTTTTTTATTCTAATTAAAACGTGGGCGATTACCAAGATGAAAGGGTGTGTGTGTGTGTGTGTGTGTGTGTGTGATTGTGTGTGTGTGTCACGGATGGAATTAATAACAAATGGGTAAGGTGAAAAAAATTGGTCAACAAGCTGAATAATTGATAGCGCTAGGAAAACATTTTAGGTTAAGTGGAACACATTTTGAACAAAACAGAGAGAGAGAGAGAGAGAGAGAGAGAGAGAGAGAGAGAGAGAGAGAGAGAGAGAGAGAGAGAGAGAGAGAGAGAGAGAGAGAGAGATTTGAGAAAAACTCGGGGAAATGGGAGGAGAGAGACACATTTTGAGGAATATAAGGTCGAGATAAGGAGAATGAATGGAAAAACGAGAATTTCCGCAAAAGCAGATGACGATAGATAGAAGAGCGATTCCTAGGAATGAATACTATGATTTAGGAGATTCATGCTCAAATGCTAAGAGGTTTTTGAAGAGCGTGATGAAGTTTTTCCACTAATTGTTCGTGGTAATCAAGATTTTTTATAATAATAATAATAATAATAATAATAATAATAATAATAATAATAATAATAATAATAATTTTATTTTGCCAAAAAAATTTTCCGCTTATACATACACTCTTTAGAAGTAATAATAATAATGGTAATAATAATAACAGAATTTTTCAATAGCATATATTACTTTGACATATGGCCTCTATCCCCAAGCATAAGAAAGGCCCATTTAGTGAAATATTAAATTTTCACATTCAATTCACTATTTTAAAAGATGGTAAAATTTAGTAAAATTCTGAAATATATCATTTTCACATTCAGTACACTTTTAGAAAAATGGTAAAATTTTTATTACCCTTAATGAAAAATAGAATGAAGCCTGAAATTTGTTGTAAGGCCTTGTCCGGTCGCAGCGAATTTTTTTTTTTTTTTTTTTTTTCCGACCTGTCTGTCTACTCCGAAGTTATTTCAAATTCGCTTATTGACTTCTAATTAGGAGGGACATTTTTAGACGGCGTTCCATTTCTGTTATACAAAAGGTTTCGGCCACTTTTCGTTTCGTTTCATAACCAAAACTGTTTTAGATTGAAAGGGTCCAAAAACCGCTAACAATGTATAACGTGAACGAAAATTAATTATACCTCTACTGTCGGTTTTAAAGGTGGGTTATCTAAAGAGAGGTTAGCGGTTATTATTATTATTATTATTATTATTATTATTATTATTATTATTATTATTATTATTATTATTATGTCATAAACACTTTGCAAATATTTTGTATGAAATAGGAGTAATAGAAAAAAAGAAATTTAATAATGATAATAATAATAATAATTATTATTATTATTATTATTATTATTATTATTATTATTATTATTATTATTATTATTATCATTATCAGTTTTGTTCTTTCCTATCCCAATTTCTTTTTTTAATTATTCAAGAACTTAATTATAGGCAAGCCTGATAAAACCTGAATAAGGAACAGTTATAAGGATAGCATATGATTATCATTATGTATGTATATATATATATATATATATATATATATATATATATATATATATATATATATATATATATATATGTATGTATATATATATATATATATATATGTCCTTTTCGAACTTAACCCAAATACCCCTAAATTTCCGAAGCCTACCTCCAGTACCATTTTTGTAAACCAAAGCAACCTAACCAATACATAACCACATCGTTGGAGCTGATAGCTTGAGAACACTCGATTTAACTCCCTAACCCCTGGGGGGGTTATGGTGATCGCCGTTTATCAGACGAAACGGGGCTCAAACTTAAGTTTCCCGCCGTCACTCGCACGTGACGGACGCTAATACGATTCCGTGATCCGGACTAATGCGTCGGATGAAGTAATTATAATTATAATCACCCGGATTCTCTCTCATGCCTCGTCCGGAAGGAATCATAGCAGCTGATTAATATCGTCTCCGTCGTTTCACCGGATACTCCCGGGATATGAATTCGCCTGAGTTGACATAAATTCGCGTCACTCAGCGACACCTGACAATTTGTCGCGGTCCTTGCGATTGTAAAGTATTAGTGGGTGTAATCTTTATTATTATTATTATTATTATTATTATTATTATTATTATTATTATTATTATTATTATAAACACATGCCTTGTGAATGAATATATTAGTGTATGAAATATTTTTCCTGAATAAAGTTTATCTTACTTTTAAATCAGAATCGAATTTTTTCTCGTTCAAAACTTAGATATTGGTTGATGTATGTTATTATTATTATTATTATTATTATTATTATTATTATTATTATTATTATTATTTCGTTCAAAACTTACAGTAGATATTGGACGATGTAAGTTATTAAATTTTTATGGAATTATTATTATTATTATTATTATTATTATTATTATTATTATTATTATTATTATTATTATTATTATTATTATTATTATTGTTGTTGTTGTTGTTGTTGTTGTACACACATTCCATTTTCATGAAGATCAGCTTATCACAAATTTTTCCCAAGAAAAATTTAATAACTTTTGAATGAAAAATTTTATACTTTTTTCATTCAAAAATTATACTTTGTGACACATTACAATTATTATGATATATATTATGATACCATAAGGCGATGCAAGTCATAAGCACGATAATGTTAAACTTGGTCGAAATAACTCTAAACTAGTAAGATATGTCGACTGTTCGATTTAAAATTTCCTTTTACTGAATTTACCAGAATGTATATAGGAATTTCGAAGTAGATAATTACAAGGTCAAGAGAGACAAGGTCTACCCAATTCGGTGGAGTCGTCTCCCACCTGGGGCAACTACGTAGGCGATGACGTATCTTAGAGCAGTGCCGTCCAAGTTTTTTAGTCTGTGGGCCACTTTCGAAAAACCAAAAACTCATGCTGGCCACCAGTGTGTACGTATGTATATGTATATACATAATATATATATATATATATATATATATATATATATATATATATATATATATATATATATATATATATATTACTCAGAATTTAGGAATAAGATACTGACCAGGACAATTCACCTGCTGACGCTATAAGGGGGTAGATAAAACTCCGCCTACATGGGGTATTTGTTGGGAGGGGGGGGGAGAAGTGAGCAGACCTTGTCTTTCTCTTGGCCTTGAATATTTAGAATGAATATTTTGGGCCGGTTACGAAGGGGAATGGGTCCCAATAAAGCCTGTCACTCCAGTAGAATTAGGAAATGAGCGTCTGGTTAAGCAAAGGACTTCAAAAAAAATAAAAAAAAGGAAAAGTACTTAAAAATATGCTTCAAAAATGCTACACCTCTTGGGGCAGGCTACGATGGGGAATGGGTCCCAATGAAGCCTGTCACTCCAGTAGAATTAAGCAGTGAACGTTTGTTTAAGCAAAGAGAGGTACTAAAAAATTAAGCCACAAAAACGTAGTAGACTTATCATAGGGCAGGTTACGAAGATGAATTGGGTTCCCAGCGCAGCCTGTGAGAACTCTAGACTTAGGCAGTGAACGTTTGCTTAAGCAAAGGACTAAAAAAAAAAAAAAACTTGGCGAGAGTCCAACGAATTCGAGCCATGAAAAAACTCCGGCCAACTTACGTAATTAAGTTTGTGTTTGGATTTGCGCGCGCGAAAAAAATAACTTAAAAAAAAACTGAAATAAAATAAAATCTGTCGCTTTGACTCCCAATCTGCGAGCTTAATGATTAGTAGCCACTGACGTCATTGCTTGCAGTCTCGCGCCGTTTTATGCAACGTGCATTTCCGCTGCGGATTTTGCAGTTTTTCAGGTCGTGGTTAATAATAAAAGTGGAGTTTTTTTTATTCTGAATATCTTTTCCTTACGTTAATTTCATTCGCGGCATTAAACAAGTAAAAAATGCGCCGAAGTTTCCCCATGTTATTGGTCACTATAACGTTGCCAGAAGTACGATTATGGCCAATTTTAATCTTAAATAAAAATAAAAACTACTGAGGCTAAAGGTCTGCAATTTGGTATGTTTGATGATTGGAGTGTGGATGATGAACATACCAATTTGCAGCCCTCTAGCCCCAGCAGTTTTTAAGATCTGAGGGCGGACGGACGGACAAAGCCGGCACAGTAGTTTTCTTTTACAGAAAACTAAAAGAGAATGTAATGTTTCTCTCAGAGAAGTCATGCGTCAAAGAACATTGTATTTGTTTGTCAGTGTTTATGTTCATTCTTGCAAATGATCTATTTGGTTAAATTTGCTTTTTATTTATATTTGTTAATTTTTATGCTATCTATATATATTGATTATTTCTTCCTTTGCTCTAGTCGTCATTCTTGTCTCTATAGACATTTTCTTGCTTATAGCGTTCTGTGTCTAGTTATCTGTGCAACAGTTATACCATAATTACCTACATAATCTTAAGCTCACGTAAATTTTTCATCATTTCATTTGAATGGAAACAATTTTCCCACCACTCAATTTCGCAACTT
>JANJGK010000036.1:33517312-33522312 GCA_039081455.1 Macrobrachium rosenbergii
GAATGTATTTGCCTATATTTAGTATTGGGGTAATATTTTTAAACGTAATTTTTGTCCTCTCCGAAATGTATTTTCTGTTTTTTATACGTCTTGACTTACTTGTACAACAGTTATAAGTGAAAGCAGTTTTTGGCATTGGTGCATTTTTTTTAAACTCTATTTTGTCTTCGGTGAAATAGTGCATGACGATTAGTTATTTTCTCCTTTTAATATACCATGATCTATGAAGATTCGTGTGGCCATCTTATACCTATACAACGGTTTTACGTGAAGGCAGTTTTATGAGTGATCATGTGTTGTCATGCGCGTGCTAATGAAACAGATTTTATTTACTGTCAGTTTAGAGTGCGAGTTCCTTATAGTGATACTTATTACTGAATACTTATTATTGAATCTTCCACCTTGGCAGAATTCAGACCTCTCCTGTTACCTTCTGTAACTTCTTGCAAATGAACACCATATTCTTTGGAAGTTTGAATTTCAAGTCAATGGCCCCTTTTGAATAGGGTTCAGTTTCTGAATAATAATAATAATAATAATAATAATAATAATAATAATAATAATAATAATAATAATAATAATAATAATGACCTATTACCTTCTGTTACCTCTTTCAAATGAACACCACATTCTTTGTAGGCTTGAATTTCAAGTCAGTGGCTCCTTTTGAGGGCTTCTTCCATATGAATAGGGTTCAGTCTCTGAATAATAACAATAACAATGATAATAATCATGTATTTAAGTTAAAAGGCTCATAAAATCAAATCATTGGTTTCACCTAAAGAAATCTTGTCTTTTTAGTTGCCTTACACCAGTCACAAAAAAATAGTCGCAATCCACTAACTTTTTTGAGATACCTTACGTACAGCCAAACTCAGCGACGCAGGAATAAATACCTGAATGGCTTGTAACCTTAGCAGTTGACCTTGAGATACCTATATCGGTGAATTTAATTGGTTTTGAAGAATAAAATACAAAAAAAAAACAAGGAAACGTATCAAGAAAACTAGGTCTAAAACCTCTCCCAACTTGAGGGAGAGGGGCTGTTCCCAGTTGCTTGCAGCACTTGGGATCGCTGTCAGTTGCTCTGCGATTCTGTTTGCATTCATTCGCAAAAAAAGAAAAAAGCTCTTAAATTAACAAATTAATAAATGAATTTATAAATAAATAAAAATGTAAGTTAATGATTAAAATTCAAGGAGGATTGTATTACGGTAGTAATACAAAACAGTTAGAAAAGCAAATACTCTATTTAATCAGCGTGTTGAAGGGTTTTTAAACTCAACAAAACAATCAAGAAAGCAATATCATATTTATACAGAATGAATTACCATAGCTTAAAATCTCCTTAATTCCCAAAAAGTATGAAATGGTTTTAAACGTAGGGTCTAACGGCCCATCTCACAATGCTCTACAATTTCGCGCCAAATGTCCCTCGGCGAATATGTTGGTAAACGTCACTTCTATTTGGGGATAACTCGAATGGCTGCTTCTTTCTTCTTCTCTTGTTTGGTTACATTCCCCCAGGGCAAGAGACGAGCGTTGGGTTGCCCTAACTTTAGAATTTCCCATCAGAAATTCTAGATTCCACGCCTTTATTTTCGTGTGTGATTTGAAATGGTACTTCCAGAGCCTTATATAATATTATAAAGTATGAGCTTCCTTGTCCTTTTTTTCCTTCGGGTATTATTATTATTATTATTATTATTATTATTATTATTATTATTATTATTATTATTAGTCAGATGATGAACCCTATTCCTACGGAACAAGCCCAAAGGGGCCATTGACTTGAAATTCAGATGTTCATTAGGAAGTAAGAGAAGGTAAAAGGGAGATACCGAAAGAAGAGATCTCGCGTATTTCCCAGAGGAGCAATTTAATGCTCCGTGAATGTCATCCGTGGTATTGGACGTTTCACAGGCATACACATTCCTAGTCTCATTAATGAATAAACGCAACATTTGGTCACAGAGGTATTTCTCAGTAGCTAGGGGGAAGGGGGGGGGGAATACAGACATGGTAGGATCAGTCAGAATCGGAATGGGAATTAGCTGGAATGAAAAGTCTAGATGAATACATTGATGATCGGGGTGGAATAGTGACATTCTCTGTGTCGCTTACCAGTTCTGGAAGAAGGTTCTGGTGCCAGTGGAGCTTAGTACTACTCTCTCTCTCTCTCTCTCTCTCTCTCTCTCTCTCTCTCTCTCTCTCTCTCTCTCTCTCTCTCTCTCTCTCTACGTGCAAGGGCCTCGAGGATACAAAAATTTTCACGTTAACTTGTTTCTATGAACGCAAGAGTAAGCGCGTGAATACTGGTTAACTTATTACGATTCAGATTAAGTTGTGATAATAATTTTCCGGCACTATAAACTTTAACAACACTAATATTCTATACCTTAACATAGATAATTGATCGGAGATCCTTTGTTTCACAGATATTCGTGACATCGTTCCGTGCACAGGGACACGCCTCGCGTATACAGAGAAATTTCGTAACTCCGGTGTTCAGAGAACTGAATTCAGGCACGAAAATTCTAACTCAGTTCACCTCAAAGGTTCGTGCCAGTTTCAATGAAGATAGTAAATATGATTAATAACCCTTCTGTTAATTCTCAGGAGCGTATCGTGATATAATTTTTTTTAACGCACTGTGTTTTTTTTTATGATTTTATTAACATTGTTAATTTATGATGCATGGAAAAAACCTTTTGCTTGCATGTGGAGTGGCGTTGCTAGTACGTGTGACTGATGAATGCAACCTTTTTTTTTTCTGGTTACTCATTTTGGAGTTATCGTGCTTTTAGGAATTACGGAATAGCAGGCGGACGAATTATGATTAATAAAAGATATTTAGAAGCTCTCTTCACAAAATGTAGATTTTTTTTTACTTAAAGCGTGAAGAATAAAAAAAAATTATAAGTTATCATGAAAAAAGCCAAGATATCGTGCTTTCAGGGATTACTGGACAAAAAAGCGTGAGAATTATTAAGGTTAAAAAGATGTTTAAAAGTGCCCTAAATAGAATATGAAAATCGTGACTTCAAGGCATGAAGAATGAAAAATATAAATTATCAGGGGAAAACGGCCTAGTTATCGTGCTTTTAGGAATTACTAGACAGAAAACAGGTTAATTATTTTCGCTAAAAGATATTTAAAGATTCTCTTAATCGAATATATTAAAAATTTGACTTCAGGGCTTGAAGAATGAAAGATACAAATTACCACGGAAAAAGACCAAGTTATCGTGCTTTTAGGAATTACTGAGCAGAAACCGGGAGAGTTATCATGGCTAAAAGATATTTAGAAATTCTCTGAATAGAATATAAAATGTTGATTATATGGCGTGAAGAATGGAAAATATAAAGCATCATGAAAATGGCAAAAGAAAAGTTTGCCATGAAAATATTAATTATGGCGACAGTCAAGGAACGGTTTCCTAACTAATGTGTAGATTAAATTGTAAGTCCATAAACATTTTTTCCAAGAAAAGTAAGCCAAAGTTTTACACAGGTATCTGACATTCATTTATTTAGTTCTGTAACGAATCAGCTTCGTTTATGTTTATATAAATAAAAAAAAACAGATGTTTCTATGACGAATAAACAGATGCAAATTCGGTTAAATACAAATGAAACAGGTGTTACACAGTAAGACAGGCTTCGATAAGATTTGACTGACATTGTGTAATCCATGTAATCAGTTGCCATTACTAGGGTGCTACCTATGTGGGTAAATTGGTAGCGCCCTGGCTCTTCATTTGAGAGGCCTGGGTTCGATCCTGATGAGAGTCAAAAATTCGTATTATATATATATGTGTGTGTGTGTATATATATATATGTGTGTGTACAATATATATATATATATATATATATATATATATATATATATATATATATATATACATATATAATATATATATATATATATATATATATATATATATATATATATATATATATATATATATATATATATGAATAAAGGTAAACGCTGTCATCCATAAACGTTAAGCATACGGCACTTATCCTAAAGGCTCATTCAGCAGCAACTAAACTATCTCATATTTGTATAAGCTTTGGTATCGTGTAAAACCTCCATTAGCTTGTGCCGTGTGTTTTTTTTTTAACATGAATCCATTACACTTACGGTTCACGGGATATCATACTCCCCAGCGATCTCTGCGGCAAAAGAAATCCTTTCCCTTTTTTTGAGATATTTTTGGTAAATATTGTTAACAGATTATGAGAAGAACCAATGAAGTATATTTTTGGTTCATTGACGTTTTAAACGACTTGTCAAAAAACTGCACGAAAATTAAATCCTGTTTTATGAAGATGAAAGGAAACATGCGCATAGATTCGAGGTAACCATTGCTTTGTATATGCGTTATTTGCTTTATAGCTCCAAATTTATCTTAACATAAAAGTTCTTCTTTGCTTTTGCATTTAAAATATGATCATTTTCTTACTATCTTTAGGAGGACTTTCAAGTCGATAGCCCCTCATGGTGGGCTTGTTCCACATGAATAGGGTTCGTCTTCTGAATAATAATAATAATAACCTGAGTAATAAAAATCCACAATTATATAGTAAATATATTCATTTTACATAGTAATATATTTACTATATAATTGTGGATTTTTATTAATCAGATTGTTTTTCACGAAATTGTGAATCTATCAGCAATAATAATAATAATAATAATAATAATAATAATAATAATAATAATACACAAGAATTTGAGAACTGAACTTTCGAATCGTAGTTGTTAAATTCTTGTGCCTTTATACCCAGAAGTGAAACTCCAAATACAGTACCCTGTGGCCTTTATTACGACCATGGCATAAGCTTCGTGACCCCAGGGGGGCGCTGCTGGCCCAACAGCAAAATATTACCGGGGCCGAAAAGCGTATTACACGGCAAATTGGTCTATAACTCAGGAAGGGAAAAACCGCCATTTTCGATCAGAATCTTTTTGAGAGCTTCATAAAAAAAAAA
>JANJGK010000036.1:33527312-33564162 GCA_039081455.1 Macrobrachium rosenbergii
AAAGGGTAAACGTAACTATTATTATTATTATTATTATTATTATTATTATTATTATTATTATTATTATTATTATTATTATTATTATTCAGAGGATGAGACCAATTCATATGGAACAAGCCCACCAAAGGGGCCACTGACTCGAAATTCAAGCTTCCAAAGAATTATAAAGGTGTTCATTAGGAAGAAGTGAGAGGAGGTACCGGGAAATAAAGAAAGAAGAGATCTTACTTTATCAAAAGAGAAAAAATAAATTAAAATGGTAAACCGACTGAAACTCCCGCCACGGAAGTAAACACCCAACCTGCCATGAATTCCTGCCCCAAACTGATAAGAAGAAGACCGGGTCATCAGGCGGAAATTAGAGACGCTTGTATTTCCAGGATGACGTTTTTCAGCCTCCTGAGAAGTCAGCAGATTCTCTCTCTTTTTTTTTTTATGAAAGAATCCGGAGGGAAAATTGTGAGGCATGAATCTCGCTCCTTAATTATTCAGAGTCGTTACATTAAGTCGGATTGCCCCGGCATTCGTAATGGTAGCAGAGTTTTGTCTGATGGTAGTAAGTGGAGAAGAAGATAGATAGATGCATCTTGTGCACAGAAGATAAGAATTGGATTATATATGAAATGTCAATGTTTGTCTTTTTTAAGTATGTTGTTTGGCAGTACCATAAAAAATTAACCATAAGAGTTTATAATACCATGAAAATTTGAACCATAAAGGTTTATACCATGAAAATATTAAACAAAGGTCTATAATACCATGAAAATATTAAGCATAAAGGTCTGTAATACCATGAAAATGTTAAGCATAAAGGTTTATAATACCATGACAATATCAACCACAAAGGTTAAGAATACCGTGAAAATATTAACCATAAAGGTTTATAACACATTGAAAATATTAACCATTAATGTTATAATACCATGAAATTATCAACCATAAAGATTTATAATACCATAAAAACATTAACCATAAAGGTTTATAATACTAAGATGATATTAACCATAAATGTTTGTGATACTATGATTATATTAACCATAAAGGTTTATAATACCATGATGATATTAACCATATAGGCAGATAATACCATGAAAACATTAACCGTAAAGGATTATAATACTAAGATGATATTAACCGTAAATGTTTATATACTATGATGATATTAACCATAAAGGTTTATAATACCATGATGTTATTAACCATATAGGTTTATAATACCACGAAAAAATTTACCGTAAAGGTTTATAATACTAAGATGATATTAACCATAAATGATTATAACACTATGATGATATTAACTACACAGGTTAATAATACCATGATGATATTAACCTAAAGGTATATAAAACCATGATGATATTAACCATAAAAGTTTATAATTAGCCGTAAAGGCTAATTCAAACGGTTATTGTTGCATAATCACCTTGACCCAGCCAAAAAAAAAGGAAAAAGGGTCATTTATCAAGATTTTTTTTTCTTCTTCTTCTTCAAAAGTTTCGCCTTAAAAGTGACTCGAGCGATCCACTTTTCTGCCATTAAAAGTTCCGAGAAATTATGAAAGTTTAATCAGTGTTTAGAGCCGATATTCTTCATGGGCGCCACGACGAGTGAGGAGGTCACAAGTGACAAAACTTAGATCGTAAAAGAGCTTAGCTTATCTGTTGCTTCGAAACTCCTCCTCCTCCTCCTCCTCCTCCTCCTCCTCCTCCTCCTCCTCCTCATTTCTGGTAGGAGAGGAAGGTCGTTACGAGCTACATATCTACTATATCTACCCCTCCTGCGTGCGGCCATTGAGATGTTTGAGAGCGTAGGAGGCCAGGAAAGAGTTCTCGAGAACTTCTTCGCTGATATTGGGCTTGGGATGGCTGCACGCTCGCTTCCTGTATTGTTCAAGTTTTTAAACCCCCAGGTCAAGTCGATCCATGAGTCGAATATTCCAAAATTAATAAGTTTCTGGCGGAAATTCATTCGAATCTTTAAACCCATCATGACTGATTAGATGTTGAGTCAGACGAGACAAATTTTGCTGGTGAATGAAGCACATTTTCTGAATGATCAAAGGTGTAGGTACAGTTCTTATCTGTTTAGGTTTATTCAGATTCTGGAGCAGCTCGTTAATATATATATATATATATATATATATATATATATATATATATATATATATATATATATATAGAGAGAGAGAGAGAGAGAGAGAGAGAGAGAGAGAGAGAGAGAGAGAGAGAGAGAGAGAGGAATTCGTTTCAGTCAGGTAGGGTGAATATTAGCTATTTGATGGTATACTTTTGACGGAATACTAAATGGTTCTCTCTCTCTCTCTCTCTCTCTCTCTCTCTCTCTCTCTCTCTCTCTCTCTCTCTCTCTCTCTCTCTCTCTCTCTTATAGTTTTATCTCTCGAAATTCTAGTACACAGTGTCAATAACTAGAGTCCTGGCTCCTTGCTTCAACCCACCATGGTCGACTACCAACAGGTACCCAATCCACAGGTAACCTCAACGTAAGGAAATTACATCTTTCAGGGATTTGGCTCATTCGTTTCATTCCCACGGGATCGATCATGAGTCCATTAAGGGTAGGGCAAGCTTGGAACAAGGAGGACCATTATATCCACAGGCTGGTTAAACGTTCCAGAAGTTATATGCTCTGATAAGGTGTTTCCAAATTAGACAGCTTCAAAGTAGGCTTTTCTGCAAGTGTTTCAGAAATCGCATACATCCTATTATTATGAATAATATTTGGCCTCGTCCGTGCTTCAAATGTTTTTTACCCTGGGTAATATCGAATAAAGGAAATATTATTGACGTTAGTGGAAGGCAATCTTGCTACCGGCAGTTCGTCACTGTTGTTTTGTGGTGACGTAACAGTAGAACTCCTTTGGTTCTCAGCCAGCGGGGCAGGCCGCCAGTAAGGAAAGCAGTCAGAGCCTGAGACTCAGTCACCGGTGTTTACTCCAGACATTTTAGACGTACGAGAGTTCACGCTCCAAATCCTTGCTGTATTTCAAGAATTACCGTTTTATTTGGTGTGATTCACATCGCCTATGAATGCTCATGGATAGCAAAGGTATTTGCTGTGTATATCGATTTGACGTAGATATTGTAAAGTGTTTAAATGCTGGAACATAAAGCTTTTACATCTGTCTAGAAAGTAGCCATTGCTGTCGTCAACTGGCTGCTGGCGCTAATTGCATTTCCGTGTGACAAATATTCTGTAATTCTACAGAAGAGCTCCACGTGGAGATGTCGTTTAGTAATTGAAGTTTTTGACGGAACGATATAGAAAAGGGGCTGTATAGTGCAATATAGGTGAGATGCTTGGAGAAATATACTGAGTTACTCTGAGAAATTTACCGTCTTTTGTTTGTGTTTTTATGTTATCCCCGAGGGTTGGTACTAAATTCACTAGGTAGCTTTTTGTAGAATTACCGAATTTTCTTTATGGTTTAGTGTGCCGATATTGACAAGCGTTGGCTATAATGCAAGTTAAATCTTGAAATGTTGAATCCTGAAATTCGAGTCAGCTACTAAATTCACAAGGTAGCTTCTTTTGTGGACTTGGTTTCGCTTTTAAGAGAAAAAAAACGAGAAATTGCTGTTATGTTGGTGTCATTTAAACGTTTATATATTTCCGCCGGCAATCAGGTGGTGAGTAATTAAGACGTTTCAAAACTGCTGAAGACAAAATGCAGGAATTGTGCGGTACCGAAATGTTGATTAGGGAATTTGGAATTTTAAGAAATCAAATCGTATCTCACTGAGGGTGTCCCAGGCGGCAAATCCGGTGTCAAGTGTCAATATATCTTTGTGCTTACCATTCTTAAGCATTGATGTTACTTGCCTGTTTCCATTGTTAGTAGCAGAAACAATTTTTAATGTAGTTTAATGTAAACTAGAACAGAATATTGACTGGTTTTGTAACAGGGGTAACTCAACGTTAATGAATTCGACCTTTAAACTTACAGTAGGCCCAGTGAACAGTTGAACCACGTTGCTATCGGTAGTTCAAGTGTTTATGTTCAGGTGTAGCTGTGAATTTTGAGTGGATATTTCCGCCATCAGAGGGTTAGAGGAAGGGTATCAATGTCAGGTGTCTTTTAACCTTAAAAAGTATGTTACTTGTGGCTGAACATACCAGTACTGTGCTCTGCTACTCAGGTGCGAGAAATGGTGACAGGAAAATGAAAAATATGAAAGAACATCACGTGTTACTCTTGGACATCACTTGTGTCCATTTAAACCTGAACATTAATGATGGGCATTTAAACCTGGACATTACTGATGGGCATTTAAACCTGGACAATACTGATGGGAATGTAAACCTAGATATTACTGATGTGCATTTAAACCAGGTTAATACTGATGTGCATTTAAACCTGGTTATTACTAATGGGCATTTAAACCTGGACATTACTGATGGGCATTTAAACCTGGACAATACTGATGGGCATGTAAACCTATTTGTTACTGATGTGTATTTAAGCCTGGACATTACTGATGTGTATTTAAGCCTGGACATTAATGTTGTGTATTTGAACCTGGACATTACTGGTGGGCATTTGAACCTGGACATTACTGGTGGGCATTTGAACCAGGACATTACTGATAGGCATTTAAACCAGGACATTACTGATATTCATGTAAACCTAGATATTACTGAACCTGGACATTACTGATGTTCATGTAAACCTAGATATTACTGATGTGTATTTAAGCCTGGACATTACTGATGTGTATTTGAGCCTGGACATTACTGCTGTGTATTTAAACCTGGACACTACGGTTGTGTATTTAAACCTGGATATTACTGGTGGGCATTTAAACTTGGATATTACCGATCTCAAAATTGATCACCAAGTTCGTTATAGCTTTGCAAACGTAAAATAGGGAAATTAGCACGTTAGGGCAAGACGGTACTGTAGTAATGAATCAGAATCACGAATTTATAGGTAGAGTTTAAAAAAAAATAGCAACTTGACTTCAGCTAGTTATACAATATGCAAGGTATGTGAACTTTCAAGTGGTTTGGGAGAAATCTAGTGCTCAAATCATTTGTCTATACGATTTGGGTCGGATCAAATTGATTTTATGGGTGTATCGAAACGACTCTGTTTCCTTAGACCGGACTCCTATTCTTCGACTGGACGCTTATTCTTTTAGTCTTACTATTTTCCAAAATTATTAGACTGGGTTTAATCCCCACAGCGGTTTAGGTTAGATTCAATAAAACTGTAATGATAATTAATTTCTCGTGTTTTAGGTCACTGGGACTTGCGAACAACTGATCACGTCTCGTCAACTACAAAGAGGCTTCGAGTTGCAACTTTCATAAGTCTGTTCCATTGTGTGGCCAACTACTCCTGAATGGTAAGGGACATGCATCTCACTTTTTATGACCTATTCAAAAATAAGCAAGCATATGGTTTCTTATATACAGTGTAACTATATAGGTAATAATAGCTAGAGTACTTGGTTTCTTCACTGGTCTAGTTCTTGGTAAAATAAAAGACAATGTGTCATGATAATGAACACTTTGATCTGTTGCAAGAATTCTCCAAGTTGAAATGATTTGGCATTTTACGTTTTCTCAGATTTCCTGATGGAAAACTGTTGCTCTCATGATTTATGAACCTGATTTCTCCCTGGGAAAAGTGAATGATATAAAACAGTTTTGTTAGGAACTTAAAAGGCCTATGGAACTGCCATGTACAGTCCCAAAACTTTCAGTAAGCAAGTGGTATTCAGAGTAACAAGGTTTTTGCATAATACCTTCAGCATAGTAACTGTAGTAGGAAGAACTGATAAGCCTCTCGATAAGTGTAACTTCATCTGACATGCTTGACAACCCTATATTCAAAATATCTCATGCAAAGAATGCTGTTTTAAAAGGAATTGGTATTCATTATTCGTGGTATCTGTAGCATTGAGACCAGCCCTTACAAATGACATTCCAGACTGCCTTATCTAGCAATTTAGTTTTTGCTGGAATTTTTCCCACTTATATTTCTTAATAAACTGCATAAGACAATGAGGAGTTATGTAGGAGACCTAAATCTTGATAAACTTCGTGAATGGAAGGTTTAGTCTATGTCCATTCCATTTTCTTACTGGAGTAAGTTTTGCTCTCTATACGGAGATTCATCTTTTGCAGGTCCATTACTGAAAGTACTCAGTGAAACAACAAGACCTCGCCAATTCGAGCATTCTGAAGATGTGCAAAGCAGATGGAAGATCACTTCTCATGGAATTTTTTCAAACTGAAGCACTGCAAGATCATAAGAAAAATTATGGGAAGCTAGTAACGAAAATCACTGCTGATGCTGGGAAAAAGTGATAAGAGTTCAGCTTCCGCCAAAGCTCGGCTGGCTGGAGCCAGTCTCCTGTTTCACTTTACTTACAGAAATAATCGGGTTAGTGGTATTTCACTTTCGGCCACGTGCACTTTTAAAAATGTGTAACAGCTATGAAGAATGATGAGTTCACAGGGAGTTTAAACTTTTCTTAAAACTTGGCGTGTATAGGGTAGACGGTAAAATTGCAGGCACTACCGCCCCCTTACAGTTCGGTAAGTACCAGTTTACGTGCAAAATGGGAGCCGTGTTCAGTACCAGCCTCATATGGATGAATTTAATATGAAATAAAGACGGTGAATATTTGAGACATAAGCAATAGTCATAAACATATAAACTTAAAACCAAACGAAAGGCCTCAAATACGACGGGGGCCAGGCCGCGGTAATGGTGTTCAGCAAAATACTGTAGGTTAGTATACGAGTAAATATTTTCCTTTTGGGTTGAAGACTCAAAGAAAACGGATTACAATGAGGAACTGAAGGGAACGTTGTACATATTCTAGTATACTAAATCCCAGTTTGTCACCTGGATTTGGGCCTGTAAGGGCCAGATATTGGTCAAATTAGCCCCTTTTTTTTTTCCAGACTGCCTTCCACTGATTGCATGTCACCTTGGTTTTCCGAATATAAATAGATCATACTCTACGAAAGTCAGTTATGTATAGCTTTTAGAAGTATTTTGAACCTGATAATATGCTTTAATCTGTGTTAAAGTGTACCAGTAAAACATTTCGCTAAAAATTTCGTTAAAATAAGTACAGCATAAAGAACTAAATGGATGCAGAACGAAATTGATAACATGCGTAAGATGCAATATGGAACGTAGTGTTAATAAACTAGGTCTACAAAACTACGAATATTTAGTTCTGTAGTGCCTTGACGATATGTAGGATATCATTCTCTAGTTTTCTTAGGAATTTGATTGGCGTTCAGATGCGATAAAATTAGAGGGTTTTACTTAAAATGTGAATATGAGTAGGCTGTGCCTGATGTGATGCACTGAAATCTTAATACATGGTTGGTTTTGACTTGTGTAGTCTGACGTAAAATGTGATTTTATTGAAAAAATAACTTGACTCGAAAATTTTTACAACTACGAAAATTGAGCACAATAGTGTAAATGAAAAAGTTCACTTTTAAAGCTATAATAACCATTACTAAATTGTGTGAGAATTTGTGCCAATTTTAAGACAGAGTATGAAGTCAGTGCTCAGTACTTACTAGATTTTTATTTTTTCAACAATTATTCTTTTGGTTTAATGTCCAGTGGACTAGATAGTTATACAGAAATATCCAGTACGCAACCCAGGCAGCTTGATACACAGCTGATGAATTACTTTCTTGGACTGGGGATAATTTTGAACCCTATTCTCAAAACTGCAAGCTTGCCAGGAAAAGAAATTCATGTACTTTTTTTTTTTTTTTTTTTTTTTTTTTTTTAGCAAATAACAGAAGCAACTCTGTCAGCTCTGACAATGTAAAACTGGACAGAAGGCTACGTCCCTACCAAAAAAAAATGTTCCTAATGGGCCATAATCCCAGTGGTAAACACGAAATTGTAAAAAAGGATTAAGTATGTAAACTCAAGGATTCAACGTATGGGACTATGAAAAAAGAAAAAAGTTGTTTAAAAGACGTTCTGAAGGGATAAATGGGCTGTCTTGCAAGATTTCCATGCATAAATCTGGAATAAATCAGAACTTAAGTTTCCTTGCATGTGGTTACTCCAGTATTAAGGTTTCAGCTACGTTTCATAACCCAGTAAACACTATCGTGAAGGTTTGTTGAATTTTTACCATAGAATTTTGTTACCTTTTTAGCCCCTATAGGATTTCAATTCGCATTTCCCTGCATTTCAGAAAATTAAAAGACAGGCCTCTATCATTCCTGAACTGCTTTTAATGGCCAGAGCGACTGTGAAGATTCAAGAGACTGGACCACATTATTTTTGCACTGAATAAAGAGTATCACGTCTAGACTACATTACTTCCAGAGTATTACTGCTGGACATTAGTATACAACTCATGTTCAGTGGCTTTTTGCTGAATCAAGGGGTTAGGACAACATTGTAATTGGGCTATCTTGAATATTTTGTACTGAAGTTTTAGGAATGCAATACAGTATTGCTGGTTGATATTCAGGGAATGTTTTTCTAATTGTTGAGACTGTTGATTTATTACTCTATTACTTGTTGTATTAAAGGGAGTTTACTGAGAACAACATCTTTGATATTCAGGGTAGTAGTGTTACATTGCTCAAGTTGATGTTACGTCAAATTTTTCAGTGTTGCAATTGTATTAGGATTTTCTCAACTTGATGCAAAGGCCGTATTGGCATTGCTGGTATAAAATTCTCCTTGTTTTAAAATATTCCAAGATCAAATGTTGTAAGTCAGATTGTTAGGACTGTTGGTCAAAAAAAACATGAGTGATGCACTTGACTCAGTTTTAAGGTATTTCATATGAAATGGTTTGTTTTTTGAGTACCTTGAGATATGTAGTTTGTGAGAGCAGTAATTGGCTCTTTTCTGAAAGTAACTGAGCCAACCAGGGGAGTGTTTGGATGATTTAAGACAAACTAGAGAGAGGTGGGACAGTGTTTGTACTGAAAAATCTTGCTAGATTACAGGAAAATTTTAAAATGGTTTTAGAAACGTTATAGCCAGGCTCAAGTAATAATAATAATAATAATAATAATAATGGTGATGCAGGTAAAGATAACTTTTTACTGTTATTTGCTAATAGGAACTTGCACTAAGGAGCCTCCCACTCTCCCATTGCAGTCCAATTTCAGGGTCTGAAAAAGACGCTGTCCTTCGCCCCCTTTAGTAAAAGTGGCCTGGGCATAGGATGCTTGGTGCTTGGTTATAACGAATTGTCCTTTATTACTTTGTAAGCCAAAAGATCTCAGTGATATGATGTCATTAACTTCTTCCTCACCTCTTCAGGAAAGTATCTGCAGCAACCACGCGTAGAGGGGCCAAGTTGAATAGGCAAATGGAACAAACTGATTGGACTCCAGTCTCGCTTCGCAATTCCACAAGTTTCTGCTGTGAACCAAGAACTTGACTTCAAGAAAGGCTTACATTTAAATTGAACAAATCTGTAGGATGTGGTGCTTGATAACCTGCGTCAACAGTTTCCTATGGCCAGATGAAGTGGAAAAAAAATGTCCCACCAAGCAGAAATCTTGGAAAGAGTCAAACTTTGACTTGAAGAGATTACTAATATTACCTCTTTTGACTATTGAAACTATGTCAGTGTTAAGTTTACAGCCCTGTACAATAGGTCACAGTAATGCCTATAGACCCAAAGACGAGCAGAGTTCAGCGTTGTTGCTTGTAATTTTCAAGTAGGAACTACAGGAGTCTCGATCACATGAGGTAATTCAATGTGATTCAGGAGATATATTTCATTACCGAAATCTACTACTGGTTTAATATATCAGGATACATATTTTCCACGTTTATTTATACTCAGCTGAATGTTAATATCTGGTAGTTCAGCATTATTCAGTATGTTTAGACTTGTTTTATACCCAAAGCTCATATCAGTTTAATTTAAACTAATAAGCATTTACTTAGAGTTTTTGTAATTTAAAGTAATAAGCATTTCTTAGTTTTTATATGAGTTTATTGTCAGGTAAAATATAACTCAGTAGGTTTCAGGAGCCGTATTTATCTTGCTAAGATTTCTTATCACTTTAAGACCAGGTGTCAGTTAGTTCAGCACATTTCAGAATGTTTGTTTTCCACTTAAATTTCTCTTTTAGCTAGTAAGCAGAAATTACTCTATTAGCTAGTAAGCAGTTCAGTGTTTCAAAACAGTATACTGTATAATTGATAGCTTATTTTCTCATCAGTTAACCAACAGCCGTGTGGTACCTCAGGATACTTCAGGACAGTCTTTTCTATGTAATATAAGTTTAACATGTCAAATACTTCAGTACATTTCAGGATAGTACATTTCAGGATAGTTTTTTATTTCAATTTCTTACCAGTTTAAAATTTCAGGATGTGTTTTTTTTTTTACATGAGATTCATAGCAGTTCAGAATTAGCCATCAAAAACCTCAGTTTGTTTCAGGATACATAGCCTTTGTTTTGTTTATCCAAATATCTTATGTAAATATTTAATTAGTTTAATAGTTATGTCTTAACATACAAAGTTTTCACTTGAATTTCTTACCAGTGTTAACATCAGCTGTCAATAGCTTAGTACATTTCAGGATACATAGTTTGTACCTAAAATTATCATTAGTTTACTATCATCTCTCAAGGAGCTAGGGATGTTTCAGACTACGTAATATTAATCATAAGTTTCTTGTTAGTGAAATAACAGCTATTGGGCAGTCATGGCTACTTTTTGACTATTTTGTATCGAGAAGTCACGTATGTTAAAGAATAGCTTGGTTCAATATTACAGTCAAGTAATTGACTGTTTTACAGAATACATTTTCATGTTTTTGGCGATTTACAGTATACAGTAGGTCATTCATCGTTCAGTGCACACTTGCCCGGTGCGAGAGTTACGTGAGATTAATCATAGGTTATGCTTGTTATTTTCAGTCATTTTCTGGGAGTTCAAAACTATCAACAGCAAGAGGTTCAACAGTTACAAACATTAGGTTTGACTGATTTTAAGGTATATCTTCGCAGTGGTCAGTACAGTTAGGAATAGTTGTGTGGAGTCAAACCTGTGAGGTATTAAACTTTAAAGAATAGATAATATTCATGGCTAAAGTACAAATTATTCCTGATATTTTTCCTCAGTAAAGCTTAGGGATATTGCTAAATCAACTTCCATAACATTAGGGACCTGGAATTGCTAAATCAACTTCCATAACATTAGGGACCTGGAATTAAGCTTCTCGCACACTTTTTGAAAGTTTTGTCCATAGTTTATTTCTTTAGTAATTTACATCAGATTTCCTTTAGAAAATTGGTATAATAGTTCAAAGGTCTTGCATTATTGCAGTGTTATATAAGCATTGGTTCTTATATAATACTTTGAAAATTAGGTTATTGAAAGGCTCTGGTGATTACGAGAGAGAGAAGTCATCCTGAAACATTGACACGTTTGCACTGTTGAGGCAGGAGATATTTCCAAGTTAGTTTATCAGTTTTATCTCAGATTTGATGATACTTGAAGAACTTGTCATTCTTCTCAAGCGATTAAACAAAACTCTGTGAATTTTGTACAAAGCTTGCCATGACAGTAATGCTTCTTGGTTAACATTAAACATGCACCACTTAAGGGTTAAATGTGTAAATATTGGAGAGTACCTTATCAAGAGCATCACTATCATGGCATCTCTGCATATTTCAAGACACTGGTGGCATGAGGAGGTTCCAAACTGAAAGTGCTATTTTAAGGGCACACCTTTGTATAGTACCTTGGTATTGTGGCCAAATGTATCACAGATAAATTATTTAATAGGTGAACTCTAAATTTCGCTGTTACTTTAAGGGGCATGTGCAATACTGATAATGGTATTTTAGGCGAATGATTCAGTCATATTAAATACATTACTTGAGGATAATTTTTTTTCTGAAAATATCATAGGTAAATGAATCTGTAAGTAGACTCAAATTCAGAGCGTTACCTTAAATGGGATTAGGTATTGTTAACAATGGTGTCTTAGGTAAATGAGTAAGTAAATTCGAAAGTGTCTTTGAAGGGCAGTTTGACAAGGCTATATTTGACACATGAATGAACAAGCATTCTCAGTTATGTGAAGAGTTTATTCGACTTAATGTTAATTTTGAGAACTAGTCATTTACTTTTCATTAGGACACAGTATTTTCCAGATATTTGACATACAAGGTCAATTCCTTCCTTAGTAGACTCATAGCTATTAGGAGAGTTGCTATTTAATTGAATACTCTTTTTAACTGTTTTGCGATACAAGCAAATCAAACCTCTCTCCTTGTGAGGTTCTCACAAAGGGACTGATTTTCCATGGAGGTTGTAAATGGGAGTAGTTAGGTTAGAAAGGTTGAACAGCAAAGTGGAAGGAACTAAAGGGGAAGCTATTTGATAATCGGGGAGTTTTGTTATATGTATACTTGACCTCAAAAATAGTTATCAGAAATGAAACCTTAACAGAAGAGTTCTGTCTAAGCTTAGGACCCAAATCAGTTCTGAAATTGTCTTTAGTTACATTTCAAGAAGGTCTGTCTTAAATTGCTTGTGACTCTGTAACGTCAGTTATTTGAGAAATTCAATTATTTCTGAGTTACAGATTTAGTCAATTTTAGAAGAACAATTGCAACAGTGTCTTGACATATGGAGAATTTTAGGTTAAGGTATAATGATTTTTTTAGTGTTGAATTATTGAATAGAGTTCCCACTGAATTTAAATTTATCAGATCAAGGTTCATTTAACTGCTATAGTTGAAAATTTAACTCTTATTGTTAAAAATTTAACTTTAAATTTTGAATGAGAAAATTATTAATACCAAATTGTAAATTTATTTTATTGTATACAAGAACTTGTGTATTTCAGCTTACTGCTCAGTTCTCACCAAGACTCAGGCTTCATTTAGCTAGAAAAAGCAGTTAGTGCCTTTTTTAGTTTATTATCAAACAAAATAAGCTTACAAACTACTGAGGAAACTAGTGGTACCAAAATAATCCAAGAAAATTACAATATCCAGCATCTCTCATAGCTATGCAGATTCCCCCACTGGCCAACGTTTGCAATAATCTGAGATAGCAAAGCTATTTTGCATTATCATCCATAGAAACCGGATATAGGAACGAGATAGTGTTGTAGATTGATGTAAATAACTTAGACACTGTTCTCATTTCTTCCTGTCAGCCTTCCATTCTGACTAGACTTTTTCTGTCAACTTGCAATCACACATTTCACATTCAAGGGAATTTCCTCAGTCTCCTGTTAAAGCTGTTACATAGAGACACTTTGTACATTTACAGTACAACCTGTAAGCTGCAGCATTGCACACTTTCACTTTTCAAGCTGTAATAAAATCTCACAATTTGTTGACCAGTTTCTGCATACTTTGCTTTAAAGGAGTTTCTCTCTCTCTCTCTCTCTCTCTCTCTCTCTCTCTCTCTCTCTCTCTCTCTCTCTCTCTCTCTCTCTCTCTCTCTCTCTCATTTCACACTTGAATTCACCCTTACTCACACTACATACCTTCAAAGGTGCTTTTTTCCATTACAAATTTCACACTTGAATTCCCCCTCATTCACACTAAGTTTCAGTGTGCTGTTTCCATTACTTTTAGACACAGGGATTAAATACCTCACTCTTAACATTCTCACACTTACAAACGCTTCCTCTGAACGCATCAAATACTTATTCTAAACACACAACTCAAAACGTGTGTGTGTATGTTCAGTCTCTCCATAATCACAGATTTTACGATCTTAGATTAGGGTATGAAATAGGTAAAGTAAATCTTTGGGTGTAATATTTGCTTTATTACATAAATTTAAATGAATTCTATTGTCTTTTGTTGTAAATTTTCAACGGTTCATGTTTTTTTAATGTGATTAACTTAGGAGGTTCATATTACCTTAATATTTGAGAAGGGAAGCCATTCTTTACACTGTGTGCAAAGTGAGAACTAGAGCAGTGTCTGTAAAGATTAAATATTAGCCAGCAAACCTGAACAGTTTGAAGAAAGTTGTGAATTTTTGCTCATCATTAAGGGATGTAAGCTGAAGTGCAGAAGTCTTCTACTGTAATATATTATATATATATATATATATATATATACACTGTATGAACAAAAAACTGGAAAGATTGTAGAAAAAGACTTGAAAATAAAGGACTCCTTGGGGTCAGCATTGCAGTGCCCCGAAGGAGGGAGAGAGAGAGAGAGAGAGAGCACCCTCAGCTGGAGGTAATGAAACCAGTTGATTGCCAACTTTGAAGCCGACCCAAAGGGCTTAAGTTTTCTAAGCTGACAACAGCTGATTGCTGAGGTGGGAAAAAGTCTCGTATATGCTTCCCTCGTGCTTTCCAGTTTTCCAGTGCTTTTCCAGTCCATTTCAGATGTCAAAGAATGATGTTATTGTACAGGGAGCCCAAGGTGCGTGGGGTAATGTTACTTCTAAGGCATTCCTTGACTTACGGTTACTCTTATGGCTGTATTTGTACTTGAGCGTGTTTGCCTGTAGTGTTTTGTGAACTGGTGTACTGAGCCTGTATGTTTTGGCTGCCAGAATTTTGTATCAAACAAGTATAGTGGCCCCAAAAAAATCCCTAGTCCATTTTTTCCTGTATGTAAGAAAGTCTACGATTTTCAGACATTTTGTCAATCTGTTTTCTGTTTTCTCTAATATTTCTCGTAAGATTTTCTCCCACGTCTTGTTACAGAATTTGTGTTGTGTTGAATGTCGTAGAAAACAGGGAACATTAAGTAAAAGACTTGTGGCTGTGATGTGTGAATATATTTTCGAATGATTTAGACATTGTACATTTGGCTTTGTATCTGTCAGAATTATTTCCTTAAAGCTGTGTGTACATTTACTTGTAAATATTCATGAATATGGGTATTTGATCTGTCTTCAGAGATACTTATAAATGAAACTGACTAAAATTACTTCACATAGTGAGATGCAGAAGTGCTCTATATGCTTCTATTATTTTCTGAGAAAAGTTCCATTTTGGGGAAAAATTCAGGATTGTCATGTTTTACTTATAAGTCCATTATTATTATTATATTGTGCTATTTCAAATACCATTTCCTGGCCAAGTTCTATTCAATTTGGAGATGCAGTGTGGAAAAAATTCTAATTTGTAAAGCATCGTTTACCAAGTTTAGAGAATTTATTTTTATGGGCAGAATTTGTTATTTTTGCTGATGTTGAATTTGATTGTGTCAAATGCTGGTATTTTAAAAGTTTACATGAACATTTTCCACAGGGTTATATTTAAGTCGAGTATTCAATGTCAGCACATCTAAAATAAGTCTATAAAAATATTTTGAAAGTAAAAAGTTATCCTCTTGGTCAAGTTACTGACAAAACTAATAATCACTTTTCGGACACAACCGTCATTCCAAAAGGGGGTACCAGCTTGGGGCTCAAACTTTTTCTCCTCTTAGCCTTGACACTTCATTCGTGTACCTGAAATAAAGGAGGGCTAAATACCGCTAACGGGCGGTTTAGAATTCAGTGTGAGAAACCTTACAAAGTTCATAACATCGTCAGTTAATTAGACGAAATCGGGCGTGTGTGTGTGTGTGTGGAGGACTTTATGGAAGCCTTTGTAAAAGGGTTAATGTGTAATAATGTGACTTTTGATATATTAGAAAGGTGTTTACACACCAAATTTCACTAAATACCTTAGCATAAGGCATGCTGAGATTCTCAGGCCATGAGGGATAATAGATTAAAAACAAAGGTTTTCCCTGCCATTTAATTAGATGAGGAAACTGTCCTTAGGTTACCTTACTAATGTAAAGCTTAATGTATATAGAAAGTAATCCCGTGAACGGTTTGGTTAGGGTTTAGATGAATCGTGCTATGGAGGATCAAGTGTCATTTCCTTACAGAAACAGCAACGCTCTGTAATGCCAATTTCTGAAACATTTATGTCAGTTTGTAATGGTTAAGTGGCTTCAGGTACTGAAAGGTTTCCTCTGAAGGTTTGTAGACTATAGAAGTGTTGTACTGGTTTACTAAACCTTGTGTGTTGCTCTTAGAACTAGAGAAGCATCTCCCTAATGTGCAGTGCCTAAGTAATGGTAATGTAGTACGGTTTTTTACTACTTTGTTGCTGGTAGAATATGTGATCTGAGACCTGATTTTGTTGTTTTGTGGATATTTAGATACATAACTGCTACAACCTCTTCATTGCTCTGGAAGGGTCTGGCAGGACTTACTGAGTCATGGTACCTTGAGAAGGCATTAGAATGTCAATTGATTTCACAGTAACCTTTCTAGATGTCAGAGGATTTGTGTACTGCAGAGGTTTTCCGAGTGTTGATACAGCAATGTCATTTAGGAAGCCTACTGATATGTAGTTTAGGATTAAATAAGTCCTTTTTTATGATGTTGGTTTGTGATTCAGTCCAGTCCTTGCTCGTGATATCTTGGGATTCAAAGTGTTATTCCACAAGAGTCAAGTTTTGGAATAATTGAAGGATACAAGGTTCCCTGTTAATAGACCAATGCTGAGAACAGATTCTGTTAATGTTAAGAGTTCTGCCTAAGTTTTTCATAGTTTGCGAGTAGCAAATTTTGGTGTACAGGAAAGCTTGATAATGTCTAGCTTTGCTAGGGGTTTGCTAAGAGTTGTATTTTGGCTAAATTTTGTGTACGGGAAAGCTTGATAATGTCTAGCTTTGCCAGGGGTTTGCTAAGAGTTGTATCTTGGCTAAATTTTGTGTACAGGAAAGCTTGATAATGTCTAGCTTTGCTAGGGGTTTGCCAAGAGTTGTATCTTGGCTAAATTTTGGCATACAGGAAAGCTTGATAATGTCTAGCTTTGCCAGGGGTTTGCTAAGAGTTGTATCTTGGCTAAATTTTGTGTACAGGAAAGCTTGATAATGTCTAGCTTTACTAGGGGTTTGCCAAGAGTTGTATCTTGGCTAAATTTTGGCATACAGGAAAGCTTGATGATGTCCAGCTTTGCTAGGGGTTTGCCAAGAGTTGTATCTTAGCTAAATTTTGTGTACAGGAAAGCTTGATAATGTCTAGCTTTGGTAGGAGTTTGCTAAGTGTTTTATCTTGGCTACAACTAAAATGTGGAATATTTTGCCCAGAGCCGTCGAGGAGTCTTCTGATCTCCGGATGTTTCAGACAGGAGCAAATCCGTTCCTGCTCCGTGTTGCTGACGTCTCCTGAATATCAGGTGTGTCGGTTTTATTTTCTTTTCCCACATTGTCATTGATTCATCACCTTTACATATAACTTGACTCTCTCTGCACGCTGAATTTCCTTTGGAGCCCTGTCAAGTTAATATAAGTCTGTCGATTTTGTTCGTGAGGGTTTTCAGGTGAATATTTAAAGAAGAGGAAGGAGATTGTTAAAGGTACATCATGTTAAGATTTCTTGAAAACTGGTTTATAACAAAAGAGTATTATAGGTACTGATAGTATTGACAGAATTAGTCCAGGGTAGTGGTGCTGGACATCTAGGTACTGTTTGTGACAGCCTGTAACAATCTGGGACTGTCTCTTTTGGTACACAAAGACAGAATCAGGATTCATCATAATTCGTATCATATGAATACATGATATCAAGTGTAAAGCACAGGATATGTTTGTTGGTGTTTGAAACAAGTTCCAGGATTCTGGGAAAATGATATTGGCTCAAGATCAATTAGGATTCAGGAAGTCTGTGCTCTTGGTAGAATATGGTTTAGGAAGTGTCTTAGTTGATAATGTTTTGGTTTGATTTAAGAAAGTGTTTTAGTCTTTGAAACCTTTACATTTTGGGGGAATTGTTGTGACACTTTTGCTTGAAATAAGATGGTCCTTGTGTTATGCTTTCACTTTAAGAAAGTCAGTCTCTGAAAATTATTCAGAGAAAGTCTGATTCTTCATGATAATCTGCTTTGAGAAAGTGTGCCTTTGATATTTTTTTTCATTCAGGTGGTCTCTTGGTTTTGTAATACATTTGGTTTTAGATTGCACACTAGTCTGTGATAGAATTTTATTTACAATGTCTGCGTGTTGTTTTTACCTTCATGAAGTCTGTTAATATGCAGTTGTTTGGTCTTCAGGAAGTCTGTTAATTTTGATGGTTTTGCCTTCACAAAATCTTTTAACTTTGATAATGAGGAGTTCAAGATGTCTGGGTTTTGAGTTCTTGCCTAAAAAGTCTGTTATAATTTTTATTAGTAGGTCTGTTATTTTGTCATTTTTGTTGGTAGCCTGGAGAGTTTGTTTTGGTTGTGAAGTCTGTTATTTTTTTTTTTTTTTTTCAGTACGTCTGTTAGTTTACATTTTTTCCCTGCCAAGAAGTATACATTCTGGTGTGGGAGAGTTGTCGATTAGAATGTCTATTAGTCTGAGAGTTCTCCTTAGGCGTCACAAGTCACTTGCTCAGAATGTCTTTATGTTTCGTGAACTCTCTGCTCAGGAAGTTTTGCCCAAAAAGTGGGTCATTTCAAAAGTGTTTTCCTTTTTCTGCCTGGAATGGGTGTCTGTTTGGGAGAGGTTTTGCCTGAAATTTGTATCTTTGGAGGACACTTTTGCCCAAAAAGTGTTAGTCTTACCTAGGAATTTTCACTAGATAGGTTGTTGCACAGAAAATGTGGTAATTGGGAGTGATTTTTGTCCATTCTCTTAGTTCTTGAAAGGTTTTCTACCTAGGAAGTATTAGTTTTGAAGTTAGTTTGGGTGAGGCTCATTTTGCTTAGAAATTATTGTTATTATTCGGTAAATGGAACCTATTCACATGGAACAAGCACACCAAAGGGGCCCGTTGACTTAAAAATTCAAGCTTCCAAAGAATGTTGGTCTCACCCTCTCACCGCAGACCCCACAGTGCAGCAGTAACTGATCATGATACAGAGCCAGTGATTTCTTCGTTGCCCTGGAAGAGGCACGAACTCATGACATCTGAGTGGCATGTCATGATACCAGTGGACTAGCTGGTATGTGTCAGTTGATAGAGTTCTTTGCCTAAAGTGTGTTACTTTGGGAAAGATTTTATTTTACTAGGAAAAGTGTTAGTTTGGGGATGGTTTTTGTGAAGGAAGTCTACTAGTTCAAGGGAGGGATTTTATTTTGACTGGAAATGATTGGATTTAGTATTATTTGACTTGAAAATCTCTGGATCTGCAAGTTTTCCACCCGGGAGGTATCAGTTTTATTGTTTTCCTTGCACAGGAGGTCTTTCAACAAGCTTTTTTTTTTCTGTTATAAAAGTTTTCGTGTATTGGCCTAAAAAGTGTTGTGTTGGTGTGGGAGAAATTTTGTTTTGCCCTGCAAGTGGAGTTTATAGGCCTGCAAAGTTTTGCTCTGCTTGGGACCCATAGTTGATTTTGCCCTGCAAGTGGAGTTTATAGGCCTGCAAAGTTTGTCTGCTTGGGAGCATAGTTGATTTTGCCCAAAAAGGGGAGTTTATAGGCCTGCTAAGTTTGTCAGTCTGGGAGCCAGAGTTGATTTTTCCCAGAAAGTGGCGTTCTTAGGCCTGCAAAGTTTGTCTGCTTGGGAGCCTGTTGATTTTGCCCGTAAGGGGAGTTCATAGGCCTAACAAGCTTGTCAGTTTGGAGCAGAGTTGATTTTGCCCAGAAAGTGGCGTTCTTAGGCCTGCAAAGTTTGTCTGCTTGGGAATCAGTTGATTTTTCCAGAAAGGGGAGTTTATAGGCCTGCAAAGTTTGTCAGTCTGGGAGCCAGAGTTGATTTTGCCCAAAAGGTGGTGTTCTTAGGCCTGCAAAGTTTGTCAGTTTGGGAGCCATAGTTGATTTGGCCCAGAAAGTGGCGTTCTTAGGCCTGCAAAGTTTGTCTGCTTGGGAGTCAGTTGATTTTGCCCAGAAGGTGGAGACTTGTGAATTCTTTACTTGAGAGGGCTTATTCGTCAGTTTTCTGCCCATGAAAGTTTTTTTTTTTTTTTTTTTTTTACCTAGAGTGTGATGTTTGTATAAAAAGAAGTCGTCTCAATTGAGATCTTTGGTTACAAATTATGTCAGGGAGATTTTTTTTTTTTTTTGTTACCAAGAAACTGTAGTTTTTAGGCACAGAAGCTATCAGTTTTGGAGTGTTGTTATCTAAAAGTACTGATATGCATAGAGTTTAATGTTCTCTTGAAAATTTTGGATATAAAGGATGACTACTTTGTCCAGGATAAGACATAAGGTCGAGATTCAAAGCGTGTTTAAACCTGACAAAAAACAAGTTACTGGAACTTGTACTTTGGTATTACCATTTTAAAGGCAGATCTTGAAGTATAATGGTCAAGATAAAGAGCAGTAAACTTACCATGAAGTTTTTCCTGAGCAATATTCATTCGTTGGTCATGACTGTAGCAATGGTAGCTCTTCCATAATGGTCCTTATAAAAAGACAGTACCTATTATTCTGTAGCCCTGTTTTGATGATCAGTATAAATTTGCAGTTTTAGGAACTTGTTGCCCAATTCTAGTACGTGAAACAATCTTAGTATATTAATGTGAATATTAAACAGCAATTTTCATTTTAAGGCAAGTTTTGGCCATGTAACCCTATTCTGGTAAGCATAAAGAAGTTATTTTTACTGTCAGTAATTTGGCGAGCTATATAAAACGATTTTTCTTGATGTTCATTCCTGTTCTGATAATCAGTACCAAGCTGCCATTCAAAGACTTGTAAAAACTGAAAGCAGAAAGGTTTGAGAAGACGTCCCAACTTCAAAACACCCGAATGAATGTCCCAATTAGCAACTGGACATTTCTCCCTAATTGCCTGGCAATGGGGTGGATTTTTGTAAGGCGTATCACACAGAACCTAAACTGGCCTGGTGGTCCACGTGTACGGTGAAGGCTGACGTTAGTCCGACCTGCTGTCCTGCTGGGGGAGGAAGAACGGGGCAGGAGGACATTAGCTTTGCACGTCTCCGACCATTTACCTGACTCAATCACTTACATTGAATGGTGTCGCTAGGCCTATAAGACTAAGTGGTGGGAGTGCCTCAAGGTGCTCTTGTTCCACCTGAAGGAGTTTGGGTCACTTGTCTGCTTTTGGGGGGACTGTATGTGTCTTGGTGTAATTAATTGGTTTTGTTGTAACGTGGACAAGAGGATGACTTGTTATTTGAAGTAAAATAAAGTTAATTAGCTTTTGTTTGGTTTATTTGTGAAATTCCTGTGAAATTCACTTGCTCATAATGACGTGTGAGAATGTAAATGAATATTCTATACTTTTAGAATGAATATTGTAGATGAAAATATCATGTAAACTGAAAATAGCACCAAATAAAGCATATAACTTTAAAGGTCTTGAATTTGAAGTTACTTAGAAATTCAGTTCTGAATAATTCAATAGTGTGGTGCATATCCAGTTACTAGGCTAAGCCTAAAGAATGCAGCTGAAACATTTAAAATAAAGCTAAATTTTTCATTGAAAATGTAAAGTAAACAAATGTATAAAATAAGAGGTTGTAGCAGATATGTGAGTTTAAGAGCGATTGAAACTAATCGCCAAAAATCATGTAAAAATGCAATACATAAAATTATTTAATGTGTAAATTTCAATAAATAAAAAATGCCCATCATATGGAACATGGTGCTTTACAAGTTATAATTAAATGCGTTGTATCATCAAATTCACATGGAAAAAGCCAAGTCAGGTATTTGAAGGAATGAAATCTACAGTATTGATAAAAATATGAAGTAAAATTGGGATAATTTCGGTACTAAAAAATTCATCTAAATAGATCTAGCTTAAGAAATAATAAAAAAAAAGAGTCACTCTTATAGAGCATATCTACATCCTGACATATTTCAGTTTTTTGCCGTCAATTTGACATCAAAATGACAATATTTGTGGTTAAATTGAAGTGTCATGATTTAATTCATGATTAGACGTCAATTTGGACGCCATTACTGACATTTTGATATCAAACTTGACGTCAGATTGCTCAAATATGCCAGGGTGACAGGCTGTGTGAGACCCTTGAAATGTGTGGAGTTTTTTCAGTCAAATCCGTATTGAAAAGAATGAAGTCAGTTTTATATATAAATATTGGTGAAAACAAGGATTAAATTAGCCTTATCAATTAATATTTACAAGTAAATCGCCCTCTGCAGCTCTCAAAGTCAAAAATTCTGTCAGGTACTAAGTCAATGTCAGATGGCTAAGACGTTCGAGATCTATTTATCTTCGATACCGTCTTTTTCCTTATTTGTTCTGTTTTCTATGAGGTTCAATGATACTAAAAGACTCATTTTCTATAAGAAGACGCGAGAGAAACTCTTAAAGACTCGAAACCTTAACGAAAACGGAGACCAGAATGACAAAATGCACGTTTACACCTCGTAGATATTCTTGCAAGTCATCCATAACGGAACTGGACTTGGGAAATTTTTTGGTGGGTGGGCCATTATACCTCTGGACGAAATTCTGGTGGTTTAAGCATACGGGAATTTCACGCCACGTTTCTTAAGACACTCCAGGTCAACCAAGCATTTGTCCAAGTACGAAAATACAGCCATAAGAGTAAACGTAAGCTTAGGCGTGTCTTGGTAGCATTGCCACGCCCACCTTAGGCTCACTGTACTTAAACATCATTCTCTGACATCTGAGATGGTCTAGAAAACTGGCAGACATCTTGGAAAGCACGAGGGAAGTCTATACGAGACTTCCCATCTCGGCAATCAGCTGTTGTCAGCTTAGAAAACTTAAGCCCTTTGGGTCGGCTTCAAAGTTGGTAGCCGGCTGGTTTCATTACCTCCAGCTGAGGGCGCTCTCTCTCTCTCTCCCCCCTTCGGGGCATTGCAATGCTGGCTCCAAGGAGTAAAAAAAAATTTAAGATTTTTCATTATCACGAGTATTCTCCCCAATGTGTCTAGTTTATTTAGGGTTTGAATAAAAGAACGTCCGATTATCTTAGGTCTTTATTTCCTCTATCTTAGCCTGCAATGTTTACACAAGAATGCTTAAGTCATCACCTATGACGTCACTTGAAAAGGGTTACCCTCATCGAATATACCCTAGACTTCAGCATGCAGTGACGTCACAACTATGACGTCATCAATTTCTCTGCCCTTAGCTACTGCAGTGACGTCATAACTGACTTCATTACCTTAAACAGCATGATGACGTCACAACTTTTTCATTATCTTAAGCAACATGCAGTGACGTCACAACTATGACGTAATCTCGACAGTACCTTTAGCTGCATGCACTGACGTCACAACCATGACGTCATTAATTCTTCCACTCTACCCCATCAGATCTATAAGTTTATGCCCTTCTACAGGGCCATTTTCTTTCATTTATTTATTTACCTTTGGCTCATCTTCCAAATGCTTCACATGCTACAGCCGCCATCTTTATGGCTTATAGGCTGCCCTATAGGCCTAAAGTTTACTTTCATTTACGTTTTAGTTTATTACTTAATTTTCTTTCTTATGCCAATCTTTTACTTGGCTCATTATTCTTATTTATTAAGCCTTTAATACTTTCATGTAAACTGCTTTATTCAGCTTTGTACCCTGATAGAGGGGAATTTTTCTCTCTACAACTCATCTGTGACCTGTGTAGGAGATCTTATCTTTCGTCTTTGACCTCAGTACTGTTTTATCTCAATGGCAGTTTCATAATTTATAGCGACAGCCCTCTAATCAGTGATTTTTCACCATTATCATACAGTGAAACTGACAAAACGAGAGAGAGAATCTTGCAAACCAACCATGTTTCAGAATTGCATAAACCACACAGCTTCAAAAATATCTTTTTCTGCCAGTCCTGGCAGCAAATCAAACTCAATTCCAGTAGTTTCACCTGTAACTTAACCTGTGGTATCCAAGATACACTTCGGTTAGGAAGAACTGGGGTAACTTGTACAGAACGGGTGTCAAAATATCTCTGAAGAATACCAATAGCTGCATTCAAGAACAAGCTAGACAAGAAAGCGTGGTACCTACCGAGCAAAAGCCACTAAAAACTGCTTGAGCACGTCAAGGAATATAGCACAATGCAAAAAGACCAGGCAGTTCAGCATAATGGTGCCACAAACATCATCTAAAAGATGCAGTTTCAACCCATACAGTGTTGGAAAGACGTCTGTCCCAACAATATCCTGCAGCAATGTGAGTTTTGCTCTGGGAAACATCCTCCTCAAGAAGCAGATTCTTGAACACAACAAAATCAAGCAGCTGTTAACACATGTCAGACACAGGGGCACTCTTTGGCAGAAAATATGCCATCTTATTGTACCATACGTCAGTCCTTCTTGATGACATACGCCCTGAAGGAAGGTCTGGACTGGACAGGACATCTGACGTGGGTAAAAGCAATGGAGCCCATACCTGCCACAAAGTGTAGGTCAAAGAAATGATAATACGAGATCAAGTCAGAAGCTGGAGAGCTTTCCAAGCTCTAGTAGAAGGCAGTTACAAAAAACCATCTCGTTCTATTATGTACTTGGTTTCTGAAGAGAGGGAAAACCCCTATACTTTGTTGCCTTATGAAAACATGAGCACAGAACACTCACAGAACAACAATGCTCACTGAAACCTACCTAGGACAAAGACCACAGGACGAAACGAGGTATGATACACAAAAGTACAGTGGCTAGTGTAGCCTACACTGCACTTGACTACAGTTGTGTGGCACTCTAAAATATCAAGCCCATGAGAATTTGGCGAGTCCATGGCTCACCAATCTCAAGACAGACGGAACACCCCAAATAATCTGGCCATTCAACAAAGCTCTACACTTGCTATCACCAGGAAACGTTTGCAGAATAGCTAAAATGGCCACAGACCTATATGGAAAGTCTTGGCAAAAAGACACCTACCAAATATTCTAAACCTTACACAGTAAAGAGAAGACACCAAATGGAAAATAAAGTCACCCAACCACAAACGGATTCAGAGCCATCAAAACATATTCTCTATCAGCCAAATACTTTAAACTCAACTAGCTACCCAATTCTGCACGTTTCCGAACAGCAGAAAGGCAGCAACTTTCTAGTCCCTGGGTCAGTGAGCTACAGAGAACCATTGCTGGCAGATTTCCGGCAGGAACAGTAACAAGACAAGATGCTCTGGCAACTATTCCTAGGCAGAGGAACTCTCAATCCTGTACAAATGGAATGCTTCTCTCCCTCTAAGGGACTTGAAAAAAGCTACAAAATAAACCTAGGTACCAAAAACTTAGTAAGCCACAAAACTGTCGCGTCATCCTAAAGGATTTATAGTCTTCAACTGTGGGAGATGCAAATTTCAAAGCACTATCAACAAAAAATTCAGAGCAAACGTAGCAGGAAAACCTGCTACCCTTAGAGAAACGAAGTTATACTTGCAGACCTACAGCATACATGGAAGTCCATCCTTATGAACACAACAAAAGGAAGTTTTCAAGACCCACATCACTTAGAAACACAAGGAACAAGTAAACTTCAGTGTCTACAAAGACATAAGAAAGCAATGCAAGTGAATTACATGTTTGGCCTAACTTACAAGAAACTACACCAAATCAGAGCAGGAAACCAAATTAGACAGTTAAAGAACTGTCAAATGAAAGAGTTAATCCAATTTCTTAAAGAGGACACAAATCAAAATAAATCTACCAAGTAAAACAAGAGCCTGGTGGATGTAGGTCAGATATTTTCTGAGACTCAGGAGTAGACAAAGTTTAAAGTACCACAAAGGCTCACCTGTATTTCGTAACAAAGTTTGTAACATGAAATGTAGAACAATATACATGTTGGAACTCTTAACTTTCGGGCAGATATCACAAGGAACAAGCTCAAGGGAGTGAAATTTTGTCAGCAACAGCCCAGAAATGTCAGCAACAAAGAACCAGGATGACATTGCACCATACAGAAAGAGAGAACCCTATAAAAATCAAAGGGGCAGGTTTTTCCCAACTGCACACTTACAAAAGCCACTTAAGAAAGCAGAAACATCAAAGCTATGAAAAGAGGAAACTAGATGTTTCTACTGAGTTAGTTATCACAAGAAACTAGCCATCACAACAATACGAAGTGAAGGGCAGCTCATAATGAGGAACAATGAATGTATATACAAGACAAACCCTGTTTTGTCTGGCCCTTAAGTAAATAGACAACGAAGCCATCAATCGCTGAAAAAACCTGATATTGAACTACAAAACTTCATCAAAACAAAATACTGTTAAGGATTTCCAAATGGGGAAAGGTCCCCACTCTCTCTCTCTCCCCCAATCGCTTACCTTCTTGATTGAGGTTTTTCATTTACAATCACAAACGCAATTTTTATTTTGACAAAAAAAATGTTAAAAGTTCCTGGCAACAAAACTGACGCTAGTGGTTTTCTATAGCAACTTAAGCACTGTATACCAGTTCAACTATCCCCTTGCAAAACGTAAAAATGCAGATTTTACTTTAGATCATAACTTCTCATTTGTTACTTTGAGACGAACATTTTTACTTTCACAAGCACAAACAATCACTTGAAAGCAAGGAGTGTAGTCTATAAATCTTAAGAGAGTTACCAGTTGAAGATGGAACTGCATGATATTTAAGAAAACTGGTCAAAAGGAACAGTTTTTTTGAGATATGCCTTTCTGGCACTGCCTGTCTTGAGAGAGAGTTAACAGTTACCCACATATGCAATAAAACACTCTTTCAAGGCGCTCTATTAAAGATTTCCACCCTCCAGATAGATTTACATTCAAAATATCCATCTTTCAATGCCCATGAACTTGAAGGGTATGTCTTGAAAAACAAATTCTTATATTCCCTCTGCTGGATTCTATTAAATCTGCAACGTGTCATATCTATTGAAGAGTGGTTGGTCTTGATGGTGAAACTGTCCTCTTCATACATACCTGGAAAACAAAAAACATGCTTCAGTATTCAATGCAAGTCCGTTATCTCAACACTTCGCATATTTTCCTATAATTAACACATTATTTGAACTCACTTCAAAGCGCTATCAAACTCTTGTCTATAAAGATATCAGGAGATACATTAGAGAGAGAAAAAATGAGACGAAGCTGTGGAGAAATAAATAAGATTGCAAGGAGCGTAATATCTTAAGAGCGTAGGAAAAAGGTTTAGGATCTTCACAAGGACCTTGTTGGGTCCACTGGGAGGACCCTGAGGGCCAAAGTTCCTGGACAAGATGAGGATTCAGGGAATTAGAAGCTTAATAATGAAGGCACTGAAGAAGGCTATTACTTGTTTACTAACACATCAAGAATGAGGGCAGGGGGCTACTGATAGGAACCTTAAATTGGGGGGCACCTTGAACCAGGTAGAAAAGTAGGTGAGGGGCACATCAAACATCTTGAAGGGGATGCTCTTACTGAGAGAGAGAGAGAGAGAGAGAGAGAAACATTTTAAACAAGTGTCAAAAGTCTAGTATTAAAATCCTCAGCTTTGGCAGGCCCATCTAAAAAAAAAAGTTTGGTATGAAGAAAAATTATTATCTTATTTAGTAATAGACAATAAATTAACTATAAAACCTCGGCTACTCATGAAACTAAGCCTAAACAGAATTTGTTTAATGTTTATGCTGGTGGCTACAATCAGATATCTTTAAAATAAAATGTCCTTCAGCATATTTGTACAAATGGGGACAAGTCGTGAGTTTATCTAATAATATCCATGGGTCAGACATCTGGCTAAATCAAATATGATACAAAATGACTTGAGGAAAAATATTACATTATAAACAGCATGATTCAATTATGATTGAACCACTAACACCTAAAGCTGTATTGGTCATAACATAGGCTTAAGAAAAAATATATCATGAACAGCATGATTCAATTATGCTTGAACCACTAGCACCTCCAGCTATATTGGCCTAGTCATAACAGCCACAGCTTGGCAAGCTTTGTCTGCACTCTCCTTTAATACCATAGGTAGTGATCCACACTTAATTTCCCACTTATAAAAGGATATACTTAAAGAAGATTTTTATAAGTCAAAGATATCACATTCCTAAATAGACTGATTGTCAATCAATTAATTTCTCCTCTCTCTAGTACCTACAGATATATTGGTCTAGTCAGAACAGCCACAGCTTTGCAAGTTTTGCCTGGAATTTAAAAATGTTGATTCAAACTTAAATTTCACTCTTACAAAAAGGGTGGACAGTACTTACTAAATATTTGTGCAAGTCAAAGACATCCAGTTCCTCAAAAGATTGACTACCAGTCAAAAGTTCTTCTCTATTGCGTGCCTGGCAGGAAGCTGCTTCTTGGAGCAAAGAATTGCACAGCTGGAAAAAAGGAAAAATGAGTTGACAGCCATATTGGAAGGGAGGAAACTGATGAAAAAAAAACACAGAAAACAATCAGTGATACAGAAAAATGTTCCTCTAAATCTTATATATGAATGTCTGGGCTTCTATTAATACCCACAATGCAAAGGCAAAAAGGTATGATATTCAATGACCTTGATTCTTCCGATATAAGGGCATTTACTTTAATATTCACTGAAAAGCATATCAATAAAAATTAAACTTAATACAAATCACCAGAAAGGTTAACAGTCAAGTAAGAAGGCCAGAAAAAAAGCTGACATAATTATGTAGTTATGCAGACAACAACCAGGGTGAAGATATAAAGATATGTGCAAAAATCAAGCGTTTTGATCATAGTTACCATTAATGGAATAGACGCCATTGCCTCATTCAAACCTGTCCTGGGATGCCAGTGACAAGTACCATAAGTACAGTACCAGTGATGAACACAGCTATGGGACCCCATTCTCTCATTTCTGAAAGGAATAATATTACGTCAAAATAAAGTTCAACAAATATACTTCACCAAAGCAGAAAAACCAGTTGCACCTTAAATATATGCAAGATCCTACAAACTCTCTATTTCTGCCTGAGTGTCTTGTTAGATCAGAATACCCAAGTGGTGTGAACAATTATTGATATTTGTGCATCGAAACTTAGGAAACAATAAGGGATCGAATTCTACTATAAGAGAAGAAAGTAAGAGAGTCAGAGTCTCTTACGTAGTTTAAATAGGATTCAATACTAAACACGAAGTAAATATTACGATATTCATACGCAGCAATATTGAGCAATAGTGGAGATCTGAATACGCCCACCCTATGATATCTGACGAGTCATTTAACCTTTTAATGTCTGGCTTCATTATACGACATTAATAAAACTCCATTTGCTTCATTATGATTAAGTGTGTAGGTAAATGTTGATAAAGGGTCCAGATTTGGTGGAGAATAACCCCCCTTTCCCCATGCAAACAGACCTGGCTATACACTCTTAATGTAATAAGTATGTTAATATCTGGCTATATTATACAATGTTGATTAAGCACCTTAAGCATAATTATGATTAACTTTGTAAATAAATGACCCAATTTAGTGGAAAAACAACATACCCCTTCCCCCCATCCAACATGCCTGGCTACACACTTTTAATGTAATGACATGTATTCCAATACCACATATGTTGCAATGGGTTATTTACACAAAGAATATGATATTGATACAATACCTTTCGCTTAATTATCATAAAATATGTTGGCAGAGGTCCAAATTTGGTGGGAAAACAACATAACCCCTCCCCCCCCTACAAAAGACCTGGCTACACATTTTTAATGTAATGGCATGTATTCCAATATCACATATGTTGCAATGGGTTACGTACACGGACAAAGAATACGGTATTGATACAACACCTTTCACTTAATTATGATAAAATGTTGGCAGAGGTTCCAACTTTGTGGAAAACCAACATACCCCTCCCCCCCACAACAGACCTGGCTACACACTTTTAATGTAATGACATGTATTCCAATATCACATATGTTGCAATGGGTTACGAACACGGACAAAGAATACTATATTGAGACAACACCTTTTGCTTAATTATGATAAAATATTTTGGCAGAGGTCCAAATTTAGCGGAAAACCAACATACCCCCTCCCCCTCCAACATTCCTGGATACACACTCTTATTGTAATGACAAGTATTCCAGTACCACATATGTTGCGATGGGTTACGTACACGGACAAAGAATACGATATTGGTACAACACCTTTTGCTTAATTATGATAAAATATATTGGCAGAGGTCCAGATTTGGTGGAAAATAACCCCCTCCCCCTACCCAACCCTTCCCAACTGGAAAAACAACCCCAACCCCCCCTCCACCCTTTCCAACAGGCCACGCTGGCTACAAGGCAACATTATCCCGTACCTACATACGAGACATGACATGACAGTATGCACTAGTAATGGAAGGACAAGTATTGCAATACGGCCCAATACGTTGCAATACGTAAAAGATAAAAAGGTTGAATATACAATTGACGAATGTAAAATACAGAGAACATCACACCTATTCTCCTGAGAGAGAGAGAGAGAGAGAGAGAGAGAGAGAGAGAGAGAGAGAGAGAGAGAAAGCCTACTCTCTATCTACACAAGCCTTCCGTGATTCGCAACACTTATATGGAAAAGTTTTCCAGTTCAAACAAAAAATGCCAGCGAGAGTTTGCTAAATCTAGGCCGATACGAAAGCATTTCTCTTCAAGTAACATAAAAACACTCTTATAAACTTCACTAGTGGCCGGGAAATGGCTGGCAATAACACGGCACTTCGGATAACAGAAAAAAATCGATGCATTTGGATAACCTTTACCACATGTCACAGAAAATCATTTAACTTAGCCCCACCAGCTACGTACGATAAGTCCAGCTCTCAATTTTGATATTCGAGTCAAGTGATAACATTTAATGAGCCTCTTAATACTATATTCGACGTCCCCCCCATCATTTCCCACCAGAATTAATTGTAATATGACTGACTATATGGATACCGAGAACACTAATTTTTATTTACTAATATAATCGGTAATAATCAGCTTTCTTTCATAACCATTCAACCGTTGATTCCCGAATTCCAAATTTACCACGATGCTCTTAAACAGAAAACAGCATATACAAAAGTTTATATAGTAAGAATGTTCAAAGTTTTGCCGTTTAAAAGTGCCACAAAATCAAAAAGGCTTTTTTTTTCTAGTTGATACTTCAGATCACAATACGTATGAGTTGCTACAACCTATAAATACTAGATTGTAATGAGCGATTTCATCAAATGCAGGCCTTAAGGCCCTAACTACGAGAGAGAGAGAGAGAGAGAGAGAGAGAGAGAGAGAGAGAGAGAGAGAGAGAGAGAGAGAGAGGCGCTTTTCCGAGGGTTCTCAGTACGAGAGAGAGAGAGAGAGAGAGAGAGAGAGAGAGAGAGAGAGAGAGAGAGAGGCGCTTTTCCGTGGGTTCTCAGTACGAGAGAGAGAGAGAGAGAGAGGCGCTTTTCCGTGGGTTCTCAGTACGAGAGAGAGAGAGAGAGAGAGAGAGAGAGAGACGCTTTTCCGTGGGTTCTCAGTACGAGAGAGAGAGAGAGAGAGAGAGAGAGAGAGAGAGAGAGAGAGAGAGAGAGAGAGAGAGAGAGAGAGAGAGAGACCTAGTGACCTAACAGGTGGGCGTGGCAGTCTCTTCAAGCTGTCAAACTTGAGACGGCTAATGAAAGATTAAATTGGATAAGCTCTCTCTTACTTTCTAACAAAAGCTACGCAGACAGGGTTGTATAAATGCAAAGAGAAACAGAGCAAAGCGCGCGCGTGCGTGCGTAAATTTCCCACACCTCTCAACTAGCGTCCACAGACAAACTGGTGCAAAAATTTGGACGCAATTCAGGTGTCCTTTCCTGCTTTTGACGGCTGTGTTCGAACAGCGGCGTCATAACATTACAACCAAAACCTTCAATTAATCACTTAAAAATCTGTCCCGAACCTGAATTAATGGCCATACCTTTAAATAAATTAGCAAATGATAATTGGGTCTCAATATAAACCGTTGTCCACCACTCGGTAAGCAAGCAATTCACCCGTGATCACGGTTGTTCCCCTAATTTAAGCAGTATGTCGCAAATTCGTGACGATAATCCAGCCTGTAATCAGTCTAGTCACCTTGCTCACGGACACCGAGCCAGAGATACGTTCAAGAACCTCAGAATTTTCACAGAAATTTGCGAAATCAGATTTTCAAAAGTATACAACAGGCTTCCAGCTTCGAAGGCCTTGACGACTTACAGAAATCGTTGGCAAAGTTCCAAATTTCTATATTATGTGACCAAAATACCCCTATCCGTAACATTTTCCCGACTTCCAGTGGTTTTCTGAACCTCCAGCGTAGAAAATTTACCCTAACAACGTGAGAAAAACCAACTTACCCAGTCCTTATTTTGTATTTCTTGAGCACCTGTATATAACCACTACCACTCATCATGTTTACACCTACACTGAGCCTTCCTTCCACTGTCGGGGAAGGCATGGCTTGTGCCAATCAGAGGCTTCCACAGTACACAAACGTTTCTATCGGCCTCTTTCATTAGCTGAAAGCTTCGGGTTTGGGGCAAAGCGTCTTCGTAAACGATCTCCTATTGGCTGGTGGGATAAGAACCAATCCTCGGAAGGTATTTCTATGGAAAACAATCTCCATCGATACCTAACGTAAATAAATATATATATATATATATATATATATATATATATATATATATATATATATATATATATATATATTGCGTGTGTGTGTGAATATTTTATCAAAATAAAAGTATATGCATGATAAACTAAAGGTCAGTTGATGAATGAATCACTGTAGGGGAAAGAGAGATTTAAAAGAAAATTTAAATGTAATTCCAATTGTATCTCAAATATATATACATGTGTATTTAAATTTACACGTATTAACACAGTTACACACATAGACACACACGCATATATATATATATATATATATATATATATATATATATATATATATATATATATATATATATATGCATATATATAAATATATATATATATATATATATATATATATATATATATGCATATATATATATATATATATATGCATATATATATATATATATATATATATATATATATATATATATATATATATATATGCATATATATATATATATATATATATATATATATATATACATATATATATATATATATATATATATATATATATATATATGCATATATATATGCATATATATATATATATATATATGCATATAGGCTATATATATATATATATATATATATATATATATATATATATATATATATATATGTATATATACATATATATATACATTATATAAGTGTATGTGTATTTTCCGAGTGTCTGTCACTTCAGACATTCGAAATGTTGATTTCCAGTGACTCAGTTCACCATTGGCCCCTTACCACGAACTGAGAGAGAGAGAGAGAGAGAGAGAGAGAGAGAGAGAGAGAGAGAGAGAGAGAACCTTACCACGAATTGAGAGAGAGAGAGAGAACCTTACCACGAATTGAGAGAGATAGAGAACCTTACCACGAATTGAGAGAGAGAGAGAAGAGAATGAGAGAGAACCTTACCATGAATTGAGAGAGAGAGAGAGAGAGAGAGAGAGAGAGAGAGAGAGAGAGAGAGAGAGAGAGAACCTTACCATGAATTGAGAGAGAGAGAGAGAGAGAAGATGATGAACCTTACCACGAATTGAGAGAGAGAGAGAGAGAGAGAGAGAGAGAGAGAGAGAGAGAGAGAGAGAGAGAGAGAGAGGATGATGACCCTTACCAAGAATTGAGAGAGAGAGAGAGAGAGAGAGAGAGAGAGAGAGAGAGAGAGGGAGAGAGAGCCTTACCAAGAATTGAGAGAGAGAGAGAGAGAGAGAGAGAGAGAGAGAGAGAGAGAGAGAGAAACTTACCAAGAATCGAGAGAGAGAGAGAGAGAGAGAGAGAGAGAGAAAGAGAGAGAATGATGAACCTTACCACGAATTGAGAGAGAGAGAGAGAGAGAGAGAGAATGATGAACCTTACCACGAGCTGAGAGAGAGAGAGAGAGAGAGAGAGAGAGAGAGAGAGAGAGAGAGAGAGAGAGAGATCAAACCATTAACGTTGACGCTGTTGGCAATAGAGAAAATTAACTGAACCTAGGAACATGTTATTTATAACAAAATTCTGTTAACTTTCTTGGAGAAATACCATTCAATAAGAATTAAATTAATTAATTTTAATTAAAAAAGTAAATGCTTACGTAATCTATCAGCATATTTTTGAACTAAATTAATTAATTTCATTAATTTAAGCCAAAAAAGTGAATGCATGTCATCTGTGGACAAAATTTGGAACTAAATTAATTAATTTAATTAATTCAAGCCAAAAAAGTGAATGCATACGCCATCTATGGACAAAATTTGGAACTAAATTAATTAATTTGATTAATTTAAGCCAAAATACGTGAACGCTTACGCCACCTATCGACAAAATTTGGAACTATATTCATTAATAAAAAGTGAACACATACGCCATCTATCGGCAAAATTTGGAACTAAATTAATTAATTTGATCAATTTAAGCCAAAAGTGAACACATACGCCATCTATTGGCAAAATTTGGAACTAAATTAATTAATTTGGGTAATTTGTCAAAAAAGTGAACGCAAACGCCATCTATCGGCAATATCTCGAACTAAATAATTCGATTAATTTAAGCCGAAAAGTGAACGCATACGCCATCTATCGGCAAAATTTGGAACTAAATAATTCGATCAATTTAAGCCGAAAAGTGAACGCATACGCCATCTATCGGCAAAATTTGGTACTAAATAATCCGATCAATTTAAGCTGAGAAGTGAACGCATACGCCATCTATCGGCAAAATTTGGAACTAAATAATTCGATCAATTTAAGCTGGAAAGTGAACGCATACGCCATCTATCGGCAGCATTTGGAACTAGAAATAACTAATTTCACCTTCGATAAAATGAAATTATTTTCCCTTTATTTAACTTTATAGTGAGCTTTATTCAGCTTTAATCGTTATAGAGTTGTTCCCTAATAGTTTATGCAGGTTCTGGAAGCAAATTTCCCTTAATTTGACGTATTTTTTGTTCAAAATACGGCGAAAATGCGCCTTGAAAGTCGTAAATTCAAACAATAAGTTTACACTATTTTTACTTTATTTAACCTTATAACGTGCTTATTTCAGCTTTAACCACTATAGATTTGTTTTCTAATAGTTTAATTTGATATCGGAAGCATGTTTTCCTAATTATATTGCCTTTTTAGTTCGGAGTACGGCGAAAATACACCTTCAAATACGTAAAGAAAATTATTAAAATTGTTTACCCTGAATTTTATACAACCATTTATGTCCGTTTTCTTTGATATCTATCCTCTTAAAAACATATATTATATTCAGTCTGTCTGATTAGTACAGTTGGTAACAAGCTGGACTCAAAATCTTGAAGACCCGCGTTCGATCCCTATCAAGATGACGCTTTTTTTTTTAGCTTTATCAAATCTTTCTTCGGGCTTATTTTCGCTTTTAATTGGCATAGAATTGTTCCTAATTAATCTAAGAAGACTATGGAAGTGTATTTTCCTTATTTTAATGCATTTCTAGACCGAAATGCTGCGATAATACGCCTTGTAAGACGTAAATTGAAATCGTACGTTTACGCTTTTTTTCGCTTTATCAAACAGTATTTCAGACTTGTTTCAGCTTTTAATTGACATAGAATTGTTCTTAATCGATCTACGATCATTCTGGAAGCGTATTTCCCTTAATTTAGCGTATTTTTTAGCTCGAAAGAAGGAGAAAATACGCCGTCAAAGACCTAAATGGAAATAGTAAATTTACGCTATTTTCGCTTTATTTAACATTATGACGTACTTTTATCAGCTTTTAATTGATAGAGAGTTGTTCCTTAATAATTTATGCAGATTCTGGAAGCATATTTTCCTTCATATAATGCTTTTTTAGTCCGAAATACTGCGAAAATGCGCCTTCAAAGATGTAAATTGAAATAATAAGTTTACGCTATTTTCGGTTTATTTAACCTTATAACGTGATTTTTTAAGCTTTAATCATTACAAATTTGTTATTTAATCATTTAATTTTATATCGGAAGCATATTTTCCTAATTATATGACTTTTTTTCGTTCGAAATACGGCGAAAGTACACCTTCAAAAACGTAAAGAAAATTATTAAAATTGTTTACCCTGAATTTTATACCACCATTTATGTCCGTTTTCTTTGATATCTATCCTCTTAAAACCATACACTATATTCTGCCTGTCTGATTAGTACAGTTGGTAACAAGCTAGACTCAAAATCTTAAAGACCCGAGTTCGATCCTTGTCAAGATGACGATTTTTTTAAGATTTATCAAACCTTTTTTCAGGCTTATTTTCGCTTTTAATTGACATAGAATTGTTCCTAATTAATCTAAGAAGATTAAGGAAGTGTATTTTTCTTAATTTAACGTATTTTTTAGCTCGAAATTAGACGTAAATTGAAATAATAAGTTTACGCTACTTTCGCTTTATTTAACCTTACATAACGCAATTATTTCAGCGTTTACTTGCTATAGAATTGTTCCTTAATAATCTATGCAAATTCTGGAAGCATATTTTCCTTCTTGTAATGCATTTCTAGACCGAAATGCTGCGATAATACGCCTTGTAAGACGTAATTTGAAAATAGTACGTTTACGCTTTTTTTCGCTTTATCAAACATTATTTCAGGCTTGTTTCAGCTTTTGATTGACATAGAATTGTTCTTAATCGATCTACGCTTATTCTGGAAGCCTATGTCCCTTAATTTAACGTATTTTTTTTAGCTCGAAAGAAGGAGAAAATACGCCGTCAAAGACCTAAATGGAAATAGTAAATTTACGCTATTTTCGATTATTTAACATTATGACATACTTTTATCAGCTTTTAATTGCTATAGAGTTGTTCCTTAATATTTTATGCAGATTCTGGAAGAATATTTTCCTTCGTGCAATGCTTTTTTTAGTCCGAAATACTGCGAAAATACGCATTCAAATATTATTTTA
>JANJGK010000037.1:5000-12500 GCA_039081455.1 Macrobrachium rosenbergii
AACCCAGAGGAAGGCAGAGAATCCAAATCCTGGAGTGAATAGTAATTATACCCGTTTTCTCTGGCAAGACAGTTGTGCTTTAAAAGGAACCTAACAAAACATATTCCTGATATCAATGGAGACTCAAGTTTTTGTATCGCGGTTTTGTTTGTTGGTTCACATCTGTAAAACCCAAGAGTAATCAGCAGTTGAGGAAGTAATTATCCTCATTACTGTTACATTTATCTTGATGCCTTAATTGGTTTCAAATGGAAAATTATTCAGACCACAAAGATTGAGACTGTTTCTGAAAACGTTTCGAGTTCCGGATAAGATACATAAAGGACAAACACACTGTATATATATATATATATATATATATATATATATATATTTTATATATATATATATATATATATATATATTATATAATTATACTATCTCCATAATGAAGGCTGCCTGATAAAAAAAATTCAGAAATTCTTCATGGAAAATAATCCAGAATTTCGTGCCTCTCATAATTAGTCTCCATTAACCCTGATGGAATATGAGGGCAAAAATAAATATGATTAATGTGTGGAATCTGACCTTGGGAGGAAAGATTAACGGGGAAGAGAGAGAGAGAGAGAGAGAGAGAGAGAGAGAGAGAGGAGAGGAGAGAGGAGAGAGAAGAGCACACATACCCTTTTTAATCAAGCACCTTTGCTTAGGCACCTATCTCCCTCACTCCCAACCCCCCTCTCTCTCTCTCTCTCTCTCTCTCTCTCTCTCTCTCTCTCTCTCTCTCTCTCTCTCCACTCCCCACAAGGCATTCGTTCACTCCAGAGCTCCTCCCCCTTCCCTTCCCTTCCCCTCCCTCCCTCCCCTCCCTCCTCCAGCTTCTCAAGGCTGTCTCAAGTGTGAAACTCATTGTGAGTTAGCTCATTCAGCCCAGCATGGGCGTGTGTGTGCTTCTGCATGAGATTAGTGCCAAGCAAAAGTGTTCGGCGTCGATGCCTTCGACATTGCGTCGAGGAAAATGACAAGAGGGAAACTCTGAAGTTCGATTCTGATGGAGGAAATTCGACTGGGATTGCAATGGATAGATGTTATGTTGAAAACTGTCAAGATATTTGTAGAAGATATACATATACGGAGTCACTTTATATATACAGTATATATAATATATATATATATATATTATATATATATATATATTATATATATATATATATATATATATATATATACATACATACATACATACTGTACATATATATATACAGTATATATATATATATATATATATATATATATATATATATATATATATATATATATATATATATATATATATATATATATATATATATATAACAGTGACTAAACTGAGAAGACGAAGAAGTGGAAAATGAAGGAATAAATAAAGAGAGAGAGAGAGAGAGAGAGAGAGAGAGAGAGAGAGAGAGAGAGAGAGAGAGAGAGAGAGAGAGAGAGAGAGAGAGCCAACATATCGAAACGTTAACAACTGCTTCAGAAAGACCTCAGATATTTTACAAACAACAACAACAACAACAATAATAATAATAATAATAATAATAATAATAATAATATCAGGAAACATACATAAATTCAACCGTACTGAGAGGCATTCATTACCCAGCGTTGCAACAACTCAATGGCACTGTAATTACGCTTTAATAACTAAGGAACAAAAACACTGGCACGCGTTTTTAAACAAATACATCATCACCAGTATTTCCTATTCAAACAAAAACAAGAAACAAATACAAAACTTTGAATCCGTAACCTATAAGAAAAACATTCGTTTTTTATTAATATCCTCGTTAATGTAATGTAATTTTTTTTTTTTCACTTGCGTCTGTAAAAATATTTTTTTTTTTGCATCGGTAATTTTAGTCATAATTAATGGGGAAATATTGTTTTTTTTTTATTATTAGTTCCGGTAATAAAAGAAAATATTAATATTTAATCTTGAAAAAAAAAAACTCGACAGAAAAAAATAATTTTCTTTAAACCATTACTACTAAAAAACTTAATAGAAAAAAGTAAAAAACTTGTTTTTAAAGCAATACATTAATAAACTTAACAGAAAGAGATAAACTTTCCTAATAAATATATTAAAAAAACTCGACATAAAAAAATAAAAAATAAGTATTTTAAAAAAACTACACATTAAAAAAAAATTTACAGAAAAAATTTGTTTTTAAAAATCTATACCTTAATAAACTTGAGAGAAAAAATACTCTTTTTTTGACAACAACCTTTGTCACATAAAAAAGAAAAAAAAAAATATTTTTCTTACTTTTTTTATGACAAAGGCCGTTGTCAAAAAACAATATTTTTTCTCTTAAGTTTATTAAGATATAGATTTTTAAAAATAATTTTTTTTTGTTAAGCTTTTTAATGTAAAGATTTTTTAAATTTGAATTTTTTTTTCAACGGCAACCTTTGACACACAAAGGCCAAACGAAGCCGTCAGCGATCACGCCTCCCCACAATATCATCGGAAGTGAGTTCGCTTCGCCGCGTCGGCCCGCCCCACGGACGGACGCCCCATGACGCAACACGCCGTGGTCCTGGGACGCACCAACGCCCCTGAAAAAACTTCCGTCTATAGGCATCACTGTCGTCGTCACGGTGGGTAAGTAAGTGGGTGGGTAGGTGGAGTGGGTAGGTTGTTTGAGGGGGGGGGGGTTGTTATCGTTCTTTGAGCTATATTATGGCAGAAATGAACTCTTAGCAACCTAATGCAATTAACCTGGTTGAGTCATTAACCGTTAATGAAATATTGAGTTTGTAATTTTTTTTTTTTTTGCAAATTTTCAAACTATATAAAATTATGGTAATGATTAGTGTGTATATATATATATATATATATATATATATATAATATATATATATATATATATATATAGATGGATGGATAGACATATAGATATGCACATATATACATGTATATATCTGTCTATCTATCTATCTATCTATATATATATATATACATACATATAATTATTACCATAATTTTTATATGGTTTAAAAATTTGTAGAAAAAAGTATAGGTACATAGATAGACATGTACATATATGCATATGTACATATCCATCTATCTATCTATATATAAATATACATATATATATATATACATTAATTTATATATGTATACATATACACATATATAAACACAAAATTTTGACACTACACTTTCAATATCCACTTATAAGTTCGGAATTCTCTCTAATTCCGAGTTCTGTCCATTCACCAAATCCATTCCACAGTTATTTGCATGCTCGTTCCTTCCCCAAGTTCTCAAACAAAAAAAATAACGAAGCAAAAACACAACAAATAAATTAGCAGATAAAATCACAGAACGAGCCGAGCAAGCACTTCCAAGCACATAAAAAGCAATTAAACAATTTAAACAATTTACTTTTGTAAGTCATCGCAAGCACAACAGATAAACAATTTGATGGCACACCCAGTCTCTCTCTCTCTCTTTCTCTCTCGTCCTTCCCTTTGACAAATCACTAAAGCACTCGGAAAGGAAATCACAATAAATAAAAAAATAAATAAATCAATAAAGGAGATTTTCCACGACTTAAATAGACGTTTCTGGCGGCGCCGTTTCATGTCGCCCAGCGCTTACGTCTGTCACCTATTGAACGGAGCTCTCAAATTAAACTACCAGCGAATTATTACTAAGGGTCCTTGGGAGCAGCTTGCCTACTTCCCTACCTACCCCCTTCTCTCTCTCTCTCTCTCTCTCTCTCTCTCTCTCACTTTCTTCTTCTTCTTCTTCTTCTTCTTCTTCTTCTTCTCTCTCTCTCCCTATCCTTTTCCCTCTATCTCTCTCTCTCACTTTTTTCTTCTTCTTCTTCTTCTTCTTCTTCTTCTCTCTCTCTCTATCTCCTTCTTCTTCTTCTTTTCTTCTTCTTCTTCTTCTCTCTCCCACACTTCTTTTTCTTCTCCTTCTTCCTCTTTTTTTTCTCTCTCTCTCTCCCTTTTCTTCTTCTTCTTCTTCTCTCTCTCCTACTTCTTCTTCTTCTTTCTTCTTCTTCTCTCTCTCTTTTTCTTCTTCATCTTCTTCTTCTTCCCTCACATCCCCCCCACGCGCTTTTAGAGGTAAGGAGGGGTATGCAGAAGGGGGAGAGAGAGAGAGAGGATGAGAGAGATGAGAGAGAGAGAGGAGAGAGAGAGAGAGAGAGAGAGAGAGAGAGAGAGAGAGGGGTTCCTAATTGAACTTAACAAGGGAATGGCAGCATCCTTACTTCATCTGGCGATGACGTACGGACAGATAGATGCCTGCTGCTTCGGTATGGATGCCGTGGCCTGCTGCTTCGGTATGGATGCCGTGCATTGCAGGCGGTACGTGGCCGATGGCACGTACGTACGGTACGTAACGGCGGTGTCCAGGGGCACTTCAAAGACTTATAAGTGCATGTCCTTGTTTCGAAGTGTTGTGACTGATAGTTGTGTCTATTCTGCAAATTACTGTTAGGAAATTATTATTCTTGGGGATTAAAATGATCTAAGTATCGGAGGAGCCACGAGACTTTTTAAAAGGTGTCTCTCTCTCTGTTGGTTCGAACCTGGAGTTCGAAACTGGGGTTTGAAATTGGGGTTCGAAATTGGGCTCGGAACTGGAGTTCGAAATTGGGGTTCGAAAGTGGGGCTCGGAACTGGAGTTCGAAATTGGGGTTCGAAACTGGGGCTAGAATCTGGAGTTCGAAATTGGGGTCCGAAACTGGGGTTCGAAATTGGGGTTAGATTTGGAGTTCGAAACTGCCGTTCGAAAATGATGTTCAAATTGTGGTTTAGAAATTGCAGTTTGAAACTGGCATTCGAAACTGAAAGCTCGAAACTGGACTTGGAAATTGGAGTCAGAAATTGGAAGAATGACATTAAATGCGTTCATTTGTTAATGCTGAACCGCATTCTTCTCACTCAGAAACTGGCTTCTACCGATTAATTATTCATGACAAATCCAATGATTAAAAAAAACAAACAACTACTTTAAAATTAATAAAAATCAACAAAATATCAATTTAAATACAAAATATAAAATATATATTTTATCAAAATTCACCGAGATCTTGAAGTAGAGCCTTGAGGAATGTCCTTCACCGAATTTGAATCGTTTATTGCTGACAAATTCCTGAAATTCTCACTAATTTCAGTTGCAGCATTCAAGCGTTCTTTATGCTTTCGTAAATTCTCACTAATTCCAGTAGCAGAATTTATGCGTTCTTTATATTTTCGTAAATTCTCACTAATTCCAGTAGCAGAATTTATGCGTTCTTTATATTTTCGTAAATTCTCACTAATTCCAGTAGCAGAATTTATGCGTTCTTTATATTTTCGTAAATTCTCACTAATTCCAATAGTAACATTTATGCGTTCTTTATATTTTCGTAAAGGCTATTTTCATGTACATGAGTTACAGTAATGATGATGATAATAATGATGATAGTGATGACATAATACGTGTGTGAATGTCTGATAAATGTCCGTAGAACTTTACAAAAAAAAAAAAAAATTTACAGGAATTCTTGAGCAGAGTAAAAAAAAAAAAAACTGCAACGCTATGATTTTTTTTACAGTCTACCCATGAAACCAATCGATGAAAACATTTTCAGAAGACGATATTGATGCAAAAAATTAAAATACTAACTAAACAACGATTAGATTAAGAGAAACAATCAACAAGGTACATAGCAACAAGGACCAGCCTACGAAATATGTAACAAGTAAAAAATGCGCCAAGTTTCTTTGGCGCAATCGAGTTTTCTGTACAGCAGCTACAGAGCATAATCAAGGCCACCGAAAACAGATCTATCGTTCGGTCGTCTCGGTATAATGCTGTATGAGCCGCGCCCCATGAAACTTTAACCACGACCCGGTGGTGGCCTATCCTATACCGTTGCCAGAAGCACGATTATGGCTAACTTTGGTATGTTTGATGATTAGAGGGTGGATGATCAACATATCAATTTGCAGCCCTCTAGCCTCGGTAGTTTTTAAGATCTGTGGGCGGACGGAAAAAGTGCGGACAGAAAAAAGTGCGGACAGAATAAAATGCGGACGGACAGACGATAGTTTTCTTTTACAGGAAACAAAACAAAAAAAAAAACGTAAAAATATAAATATCTCCATCAGATACGTAAATTTAATCTAGACAGTGTACTTAAAAATCTCATTTACAAGGAATTCATTGACTTATGTAAATTCTGACTCTCTCAATTTATCTACAATGACTGAAATTATGACATTGTACTTAGTATATCTTTATCCGGATTAAAACGATTATTGCAAATGGCAAGACAGAATGAAAAAAAAAAACCTTTCTGTAGATTTTATTTGTCAGTATTTTTGTTTATTTATTTGTTATTTTCTTGTGCATTAAATTTGTTTCTTGTTCTTCCTTGATAAATAGGTATTATTTAACGGGTACCTAGCCCAGCAGATATAATAATAATAATAATAATAATAATAATAATAATAATAATAATAATAATAATAATAATAATAATAATAATGATGATGGTGGCTCTTTTGGTTAATTTCATGTGAGTGCAAATTTTTTGGGGATTAAAATATTAATGACAATTTTGTTAATGTGTAAAATAAATATTGGAAATAGACAATAATCGATTCCTAAATAGCGCGCAGTAATTATACCGTTATTAGCACATAACCAATATTCAATTTAATTAAGTCTCAGAATTTTAATTTTGGTGTTTGTGGAAAACAGTTTTAGATATATTTACCGAAAAATGGTGTTACCAAATGTTTAACATATATTCCGGTCTAACATACCAAGGCATTTCAAAGCAATATTATTATTATTATTATTATTATTATTATTATTATTATTATTATTATGAACTGTAAATCAAGCCTCATACAACACACCTAAGGGCGATTTACGCAAATACCTATTGCGTATGGAATACGCTGATGCGACCTCTCTTCCATACATATAGGACTATCACTGTTATTACTGATTTCGAAATGGGCGTCGTCTATTGCACTAGTAGTAGCTAGCAAGTATGGGCGTGTTCAGTTAACACTCTACTATTACCAATTGCCCAGGGCGTATTGTTTTTCTCGTATGAAAGGTGCGTATACGCCTACCCATTTTTGGCTCGTAAGGACGTTGAGTGTGTTCGCTTTTCCCTCTCTCTCTCTCTCTCTCTCTCTCTCTCTCTCTCTCTCTCATATGTTACTGAGAATGAAAAGGTATCATCTCGTTTACCCTTCTCTCTCTCTCTCTCTCTCTCTCTCTCTCTCTCTCTCACTCTCTCTCTCTCTCTCTCTCTCGTATGTTATCGAGGAAAAGGTACCATCTCTCTCTCTCTCTCTCTCTCTCTCTCTCTCTCTCTCTCTCTCTCTCTCTCTCTCATATGTTATCGAGAAAAGGCACCATCTCTCTCTTTCATATGTTATCGAGAAAAGGCACCATATCTCTCTCTCTCTCTCTCCTCTCTCTCTCTCTCTCTCTCTCTCTCTCTCTCTCTCTCT
>JANJGK010000037.1:17500-37500 GCA_039081455.1 Macrobrachium rosenbergii
GGCAAACTCATCTCAGGCCCCTGGGAGGAGGGGGGGAGGGGGTTAGCAGGACTAGGGAGGGGGAGGGGGTAGAAGGACCCTGGGGAGAAGGTAGGAAAACCGTGGGGGGGGGGAAGGGAGAGGGTAGGAGGACCCAGGGAAGTGGATAGGAAGATTCAGGAAGGGGGGGTTTAGGAGAACCCAGGGAAGGGGGTAAGAAGCCCCAGGGAGGGGGAGGGGAACCCAGGGAGGTAATAAAGAGGACCCAGGGGAGGGTAGGAGGACCCTGGGAGGGGAGGGGGAGGGGGTAGGATGCCACAGGGAGGAGGTGGTTACGTCTATACATCCTGCTTGCTCTGATCAGCGACCAACCGAAGCTGCAGGACTTTTAATAGGATTTATTTACCCATAACGGCAGGATATAATCCCAAAGGGCATCTGGGGGCGACGAAGGATACGTCTCTCATCCCTACACATGACCCTGTGGTCGAGAGTGGCATGGCTTGTGACGTCACAGAATGAATGAAACTTTAACGGGTGTCCGGACACGCAAAGACTTACGTTGGGAGTTTCATTCATAAGATTCGGTGTTGTGAATCTGCTATTATTACTGTTACCATTATTAGTATTATTTTTATTATTATTATTATTATTATTATTATTATTATTATTATTATTATTAGTAGTAGTTGTAGTAGTTTATTACAGCCATGGGAGCTGCTCTTATAGAGAGAACATTAGTTACCATGAGAGGAAAAATCCTTTTTATAAGCATGCCCCAAATGGGGGGTGGGCATACCAATGCCCTTAACTAGCCCAGACCTGAAGAAACAAACAGATGAAGAGGAAATATAAAATGTTATTTAATTCATATATATATATATATATATATATATATATATATATATGACTTCTCAGTTACTCGGCGTCAATAACCTACATGTCGTGACGCCAGTTTTAGTGGCCATAAATCAATCACAGTTCCTCGGTCACTCATTTACTGTCTTTCGGGCCTCACTGTGACCAATGACCGCTCGCATCCAACACCTAAGGTCTCCGGAAAGTTACAACTTACAATGACCATTTACATTATTTGACCTTAATACAATTATGAAATCGCTTACCTAACACCTATAATGAAATGTGCGCCCACGCCTCATTGTAACCACTGACCCAGTTTATGCCAAAGTTACAGCAATTCTGACCCTGTTCACACGACACAGTGCTGTATGCATAATTGCTGTTCTGATTCGTACATAATAGTTAATTTATTCTCCCTACGCAATAGCTGTTCTCATAGACCTGTATAACTGTAGATATTCTGTTTACAAAAGTCACAGATTCGGTGAACAGCAGCACCAATTTGCTGTAAATGTTCCGCGTTGCAGAACTCCTCAGTTCCAGAGGTTCTTTATTCCTCACACAGTTGGACAGTGGAACAGTCGCCCAGAGGATGTCGTGCAGTTGGAACTTCAGAAGTTCAAGCGAAGATGCAGCGCATTACTACCTTAATGCAATTCAACTTGTATTTTAATATTTTACTTACATTTTCATTTATTTATTAATTTGTTGATTTATGTTTTTTTTAATAATTGGTCTCTTTCTGTCTTGTATATTAATATTTTACTTACATTTTTATTTATTTATTAATTTGTTGATTTATGTTTTTTTTAATAATTGGTCTCTTTGAATATTTCCAGTTCCATTCTGTCACTTCTTTCGAATGAACACCATCATATTCTTCGGAAGTTTGAATTTCAAGTCAATGGCCCCTGTGGTGGGCTTGTTCCATACGAATGGGGTTCATGTCTCGAATAATAATAATAATAATAATAATAATAATAATAATAATAATAATAATAATAATAATAATAATAATAATAATAATAATAAGTTAGAGACTTCGTCCTACATCAGATTTATTCTAATGACGTGGTTACCTAAATATTTACTCTGAAGATCTGCCTATCTCGTTGGCATGCTGTTGGCAAGTGTGCATAATAGCTATTATGAAAATGGGGTTATTCATCATTATTCATCACGTATTCTGATGTAACTGCATAATACCTTTTAGCACGCTGTGCCTTAGTAAATGTTTTTATTCATACTGCAAATCAGGATTGATGGTCAGGTAAAAATCTTACGGATATTGGTTGATGTATCTGTAGAACTAGTCTTCTTCTTCTTGCTAAGTCTATTGGGTTCTCGTTGGCTTAAGCAACAGATTGTGCATCTGGTGGTTAGTCGACAGTATTGGGTCGCAGCTGGGATAGAGAGAGGGTTGAGGTAATAACCTCATTGTCTCCCCTACAAATATATATATGCATATATATATATGTGTGTGTGTGTGTGTGTGTGTGTGTGAATGTATATATTTGCCGAGAACCAGATTGTTAACGACCTCTGGAGTTATTCTATTCTAAGAACAAAAAGCATACATTATATACACACATATATATATATACATATATAAATATAAATTTATATATACAGTACATATATATATTATACGTATGTGTGTTTGTCTGTAACTTTTTTAATGTTATTTTTTTATTGTCATCTCACTTTGTTATTCTCTTTTAAAATAATAATAATAATAATAATAATAATAATAATAATAATAATAATAATAATAATAATAAAAAAACCTCTTTACTCCCTTACTTATCTCTTTATCTCCAACACGAGACCAACGGAGTGATCTCACCGACGGATGAGAATCAATTTGATAAAAGTCTATATAACCTTCCCCTAAACTCTTGGGGGGGGGGGAGGGTTAATATTCGCCATGGTGGTGAGGTGGGGGGGGGGAGTGGATAGGAGGGTGTTCAAGAGATGAGATCAATTTGTACAAGCGGGTGCGCTCGAGGGCGTGCGGGGTTGCGGGCGGAAGGGACTTCGTATTGGGAGAAGAAAAGTGGGCGGTTTGAGATTGGCTGGGAGTGATAAGGAGAGAAGGATCTCATTGGTTGAAATGGACCAAAAAAAAAAAAAAAAAAATCAGGAACTGTTAACTGTTTTATTTAACTGTCACAATACTATCTCTTTGGAAGCAGTTCCGAAATGGTACCTGTAAACCTCTATGCGAAAGCATTTCCTATACACAAAAAGATTAAGAGAATATATCCGTTTGCGATTTTAGATATGTACCATAAATGAAAAAGTCTCACCACAAACAAAAACATACAATAATTCTCAAGAAAGTATCGAAGAAAAAGATATTTTTAACAAACACATAAAATAATAATTCCTCAAAAACAACAGCACAAACAAATGCATAACAGTCTCCAGAAAGCACCAAATGAAAAAAAAAAATTTTCATAAACGCAGCCTTGAAAACATCATCACAAACAAACGCTTTAAAAAAAGGCATCACGCACAAACAACAAGCGACGAACATCTCCTATCCACAAACAGATTGAAATAATGTTTGTGACTCCAAAAATATGCTATGGATAACCTCTTTCTCACCGCAAACAAACACACCAAATTAGTCTCGTGAAATCAACAAAGAAAAAAAATATTTTTCACAAACACAGCAGTAATAAAAAACCCTCACAAACAACCGCTTGAAAAAAAAAAAAAAAAGGCATCAAGCACAAACAACCGGCGGCGAAAAACAAAAAACTGAAAGTTTGCACAGACAACACGGGAAGATAAAAGACCCACCCCACCCCACCCCCTCCCTCTTCCCCCCCCCTACCCCGGGGCCCCTCCCCCAAAATGTCGTCATCCACAAGAAAGGCGAAATCGGAGAACTCTATTTAATCAAGGATTTGAAATATAATGGTTCCTCGATCGTAGCCGCCAGAGAATCCTTCCATGTCATTCGGTTATTTACGGAACCAAGAGACATCTGTGTGATTAAGGGATAAAGAGAGACTGGGTTGCTCGTGCTTTGCGCATGCGCGGGGGTCGAGATTCATGTTGACAGTCATTAAGTCTTTTAAAAATTGTATTGTATGTCGGAGTGAGATTCACATTGACAGACATTAAGTTTTTTTTTTTCAAAATTATGTTTCATGCTGGGTTGAAATTCATGTTAAAGACATTAATTTTTTAAAAAGTATTTTATTTTGGGTTGAGATTCATATTGACAGCCATTAAAAATATATATATACTTACAGACATTAAGTTTTTGAAATTTACATTTTATGCAGGGGTGAGATTCATACTGACAGTCATTAAGTCTTTTAAAAATTATATTTTATGTTGGGTTGAAACTCACATTGACAGACATTAAGTTTCCTAAAAATATTTTCAATAATGGGATTAAATACAAACAAGTAAAAAATCGAGTTTTCGATACAGCGTATAATCAGAGCCACCAAAAATAGAGCTATCTTTCGGCGGTCTCGGTATAATACTGTATGAGCCGCGGCCCATGAAACTTTTAACCACGGCCTGGTGGTGGCCTATCCTATATCGTTGTCAGAAGCACGACTATGGCTACCTTTAACCTTAAATAAAATAAAAGCTATTAAAGCTAGAGGGCTGCAATTTGGTATGTTTGATGATTGGAGGGTGGATGATCAAAAGTTAAGTATACCTTAGTTTTACCAGACCACTGAGCTGATTAACAGCTCTCCTAGGGCTGGCCCGTAGGATTAGACTTATTTTACGTGGCTAAGAACCAATTGGTTACTTAGCAACGGGACCTACAGCTTATTGTGGAATCCGAACCACAGTGCAGCGAGAAATGAATTTCTATCACCAGAAATAAATTCCTCTAACTCTTCATCAGCCGGCCGCGGGAATTGAACTCCGGCCCATCGAGTGACAGTCTGAAGATCAACACACCAATTGGCAGCCCTCTAGCCTCAGTAGTGTTTAAGATCTGAGGGCGGGCAGAAAAAAGTTCGGACAGGAAAAGTGCCGACGAACAGACAAAGCCGGCACAATAGTTTTCTTTTACAGAAAACTAAGAGAGGAAATTTACGAATGGCTCACTAGGTTAATCTCACTGAAAATGCAAAACAAAGCTTGCCACTTCTTATGAATATATGAATAAATTTACCTAAAACAAATATGCTACGATAACTTGAAAGCACCTTTTCTTGCCCAGAACCGAAGACTACAAAATCCCAGGAATGAATGAAGTATGAGCGGTAACAATAACCAGAGTAATAGGTAAAGATGTAAGTGTAACAATAAACAGAGTAATAGGTAAAGATGTAAGTGAAGTAATAGGTAAAGTAAAAGATACAGAAAGAAGTAAAGTAATAGGTAAAGTAATAAGTAAAGTATTTGGTAAAGTAACAAGTAACAGGTACAGATAGGTAAAGTAATAAGTAAGGCAACAGGTAAAGTAACAAGTAAAGTAATAGGTAAAGTAATAAATAGAGTAACAGGCAAAGCATTAGGCAAAGTAACAAGTAAAGTAAAAGATAAAGTAATAAATAAAGTAAGAGGTCAAGTAATAAGAGATATACAGTATACCAAAGTGCCCAAGGCCATTTGTGGCTCTCGGAAATCCTAGACCCATACCGCCCCTACCGTGCGATTCGAATTTCGCACTTGCTTACCTATTCAGTCGTTGCAATGTACTTTTACGTAGCGCTTGAATGTTCGTGCTGTTCATTATGGTGTGTATACATACATACATACATACAGTACATACACACGCATACATATACTTACACAATATATATAATTTATATATGTATGTACATAATATACAAAATATAGGCTACAATATGTAGTGTAAGTATGTATATGTGTGTGTATATATATGTATGTATATATATATATATATATATATATATATATATATATACATATATATATATATATATATATATATATATATATATGTATAAGGTTCTCAGCTAGCCTCTAGGGATGAGGTTGCAAGCCCCATACCCTTTTCTTGACCTCTGCTGACACTAATACCTACTCACATTTGGGTCAGTGGACAGAATAAATCATGATCTCTCTCTCTCTCTCTCTCTCTACACACGCACGAGGAGAGAGAGAGAGAGAGAGAGAGAGAGAGAGAGAGAGAGAGAGAGAGAGAGAGAGAGAGAGAGAGAGAGAGAGAGAGAGGCCAAAATTAACCACGAATCACCATATGAAAGGATGCCAATCAAATTCTCAATGCCGGACACAATGAGTTGGGAGTTACTCATTTAAGATTCTCTCCCGATGGAACTTGGAGCAAAGATTGGTATGTGGGTGGGGGAGGGGGGAGGGAAGGGGGAGGGGGAGGAAAGGGGGAGGGGAGAGGAGATTTAGGGGGGTTGGGGAAGAGGGGGGGGAGGGGATAAGATCTCGGCTTATAACTTCCTCAGTGTCTGAGAGAGAGAGAGAGAGAGAGAGAGAGAGAGAGAGAGAGAGAGAGAGAGAGAGAGAGAGAGAGAGGAGAAGCTATGAGAAAGGAAGTTCACAAGGAATTGGGAGGAGGAAGTTGAATCGATAACTTCAGTTGGGGAGGGTTAACATAACCGAGACGGGGCAATTTGGCCCAAACACAATCTTGTTCCTCCAAGAGAAGGGAAGTTCAAGGCCAACAATCCAACCTTTTGAAAGAACGAGGCTAAATGAGTCAGGAAATACAGAGGAAGCAGCGAATTCCAAAATCCGGAATTCAAAATCTGGAATTCAAAATCTGGAATTCAAAGGTACTGTATAATACAAGGTTAAATAATTAATAAATCAACATATGACTACACCAGTCAATAAAAACTTTACATATATCAATATGGAAATATGGAATAGATACATTTAAGTAATTAATCAGATATTCATTCATTGCATTAATTCAGTTAATTAAACATTAAATTCTGTAAAATTTTTCGAAATAATCACAGCAGATATTTCGAAATATAATTACATTGTATAAACACATTACTCCGATAAATTCACCAACAGCATTTCCTAAACAACCCAACCAAACAACTTAAAAAAAAAACAGTATGCCTCAGTAGATTAATTTAAAACCATTAACCAAATGAACTGCTCAACAACAACAAAGAAAATAATTCAGTATAGAAAAAAACATGCACCAAGGAGTGAAGGCTTCGTGTAGAAAAATTATAACTTTGAAAAATTGTAATGTTTCTCAGTAGAATTATATAAACACATTAATCAAACTAATTGATTTAAGATATAAAAAGAAAATAATTCAAAATAAAAAAGAAAATATTTCAACATGAATAGAAAATATGCCACTGTGAGTGAAGCCTTCCTGAGTCCTCTCCCGAGCGAAGTGAACAAAGTAGTAAGGTCTTAATCTCCTGACAAAGAAATATAGGTATCTTCTCTCTCTCTCTCTCTCTCTCTCTCTCTCTCTCTCTCTCTCTCTCTCTCTTTCTTTAGAGGAAAGCGTGAGGGAATGTTGAACAGAAGGATTGGTGGGTGACCTTATATCGAATTCGAGACTCTGAACTTAGAATTGACTTAGGTTCGTCTTAAAATTGACTTAGGTTCGACTTTCAGAGATGTTAGATGAGGTACGGTGGGAAAGGGAATGGTGGGGGTGGGGGGGGTGGAAGTGTGGGCTGGTGGAGGGGGGAGGGGTGGTGACGCTTATTTCTGTCAAAATTGTTTGGAAAAAACTTTGTTTGAATAGAATGGGTGATGAACTTTATCGTATTTTTTGCTTTGTCTTCTTTAACTAATAATAATAATAATAATAATAATAATAATAATAATAATAATAATAATAATAATAATAATAATAATCTTGATTTAATAGAACATGCGATGAAGCTTAATTTTAATTGCATTCAATACTATGTCATCTATAAGTTTTTATTACAATTTTATAATTCACCTACAATAGTTAATTTTTTATAATAATAATAATAATAATAATAATAATAATAATAATAATAATAATAATAATAATAATAATAACAAACCTTCCTAGGAACAAAATATTCAAACGTACGAAGCTAAAAAATTAAAATGTCGATGAAAGCAAAAAAGAAAAACTATATAAATAACAACCAACTAAAAATAATGGTATTCCACACATCCAAATAACGCTTTCTTGAAAAAATGTATCTATTCTCTCTTCAAAAGAATATGAAAACACGCAGTATATCATAAACCGTCGACATCATAATATTCTTAGCAACATAATCAAGTTAACACGGAACAAAACAATAAGAACTAAAATGCGTGTTAAGTAAATGGGATATTCGCCCTTACGTCTGATGTGGTTATTCTCCGATTGCCGTTGTAAACTTTACGATGGCTCCGAGGAGCCCATAAATATTAAAAAATAAAATCATAAACAAACGGATGGTGACCTGGGGTTACTTTCGAGTCGTTGGGATGAATGATGAATTAATAGTAAATATGAATAATATATAATCATGGGCGTGAGTGAGTAAACAGTTAGGGTTAGATAATGAAGGAATGGGGTGATATTTTTTTTTTTATAATTTCACAATTTTAATATTTCAAAATTGTAATTACAGCTACAAATACATAGGGTTTTTATGTGAAACGATTCCCTTCAAATTGAAAAGCTTTACTACAAAACAGAAGCAGTCTTTCAATGTGAAATGCTTCCCTTCAAAAAGAAACGCTTCCACATAAAATGAAACGCGTCCATTCAAGTCGAAAAGTTTCTCTTCAAAATGAAACAGGTCTTTATAAACAAAAAGTTCTCTTCAAACTGAAACATGCCTTAACAAAATGGTCAAACAATACGAAAATGAAACACGACTTTTCAAACAGAAACACTTTTTTAGCTTTCAACTATTGTGCCGGCTTTGGCTGTCCGTCCGCACTTTTTCTGTCCGCACTTTTTTCTGTCCGCCCTCAGATCTTAAAAACTACTGAGGCTAAAGGGCTGCAAATTGGTATGTTGATCATCCACCCTCCAATCATCAAACATACCAAACTGCAGCCCTCTAGCCCCAGTAGTTTTCATTTTATTTAAGGTTAAAGTTAGCCATAATCGTGCGTCTGGCCACGATATAGGCCAGACTACCACCGAGCCGTGATTAAAGTTTTACGGCCCGCGGCTCATACAGCATTATACCGAGACCACCGAAAGATAGATCCACTTTCGGTGGCCTTGATTACTATACGCTGTAGCAGCTGAACAGAAAACTCGATTGAGCCGAATCCCTCCATAAGAACCAGACGTTGCATGAGCTGAACTGAGAAGGAAATTCAATCACGTGAAGAGGAGGCAGCAGCGTTGCAATTATTGCAGGTCATGTTGATGTCCGTGCTTTCCTTTCGTCTTTTTAATGCTTTTATCATCTTCCATTCTTCACCTTTTGTTTTCCCGCATATTTTGTTTTCTCATATTGCACAAAAATGTTGTTTGCAAGTTGTTTTGCTACAACCGTAATAATATATTTCTGTTTGGCACAATAATAATAATAATAAAAATAATAATAATAATAATAATAATAATAATAATAATAATAAATTATATATGTGTATATATATATACACATACACATGTGTTTTCATGTGTATATATATATATATATATATATATATATATATATATATATATATATATATATATATATATATATATATATGTGTGTGTGTGTGTGTGTGTGTGTGTGTGTGTGTGTGTGTGTGTGTGTGTGTGTGTGTGTGAATCTGTTTGTAAAGAAATAAGAATATTACATCCAATTCAACGACTTTCCTATCGCAAGCAAAATAACCACTCGCGAAAATATTTTCTTCCCTGAACAATTGCCCCACGGGAGAACAAACATTTTTTTCCCCTGAACAATTGTCCCACGAGGGAACAAACGCCAGATATAACGCAAACCAGTCAATCCTTTCTCCTGAGCAAAAGAATAAGTCAACAATCCAGATCGCATAACGAAACGAGGGAATTGTGGGTCGACGCGCCTGGATAAACACCACTCGTGCGCATGCGCGCGAATCGCACGCAGTCGAACGCAATGGGACTTGCGAAGAGCAAGTATGTATATTATAATATTTGTCACTTTTATTTCTCAGGTAATTTTGGGTTCGTTTTGTGAGTCACTGAAGATGCTAAGGTCTGTTGCAAGTTTTGGTGAAAATTTGGTGGTTTCATAACTGAGACCATACAGGTGTGTGTGTGTGTGTGTGTGTGTGTTTGTGTGTATGTGTGTATTTGAGCGGGGACGGGGGTGTTGGATGATGCTCCCCCACCCCTTAACCCAACGAGTTTTATTATTATTATTATTATTATTATTATTATTATTATTATTATTATTATTATTATTATTATTCAGAACAATGATACACAGCAAGAAAAAACACAAACACACATACACACAAACACACGTCGAATACACTTACACAGACAAAAATATAAACAAAAACACTGAAATGTTTACACATTCAACAATAAAGAAGCGACTCATATGCAGCCACAATAATAACAAAATATGAAAAAAAAAACACGGGAAAAAGTCATGCAAATTATACCCACAAAAGGAAAAAAAAAACACTGACAGAGAAAAAAACATTTACCCAAGCGCATACACAAACAGACACTAGCACACTAAACCTAGACAGTAGCACTATAAAAAAAATACGTATAAATGAAAAATGAAAAATGAAAAATAAAAAAAAGCTTGGGTAAAAATGAAAAGAAAAAAAAATAATCGGTAAATGCACAGAGCAAACAGGATGACACAAAAATTGAGGCGCGGAAAAACCTTCACTTAGGTAAAAATATTAATGACGTAACCTCCGTCATCTCACGATTCATGGTTGAAGGGAATTGAAGGCCAGGAGTTGAAAAAAATAATAAAAAACAAAAGAAAAAAGTTGATTACGAAGAATTGAAGAAGCAGGTTTTAAGTAATACCTGTATTACGATAAAAATTAAGTCTGTATTACAACGCGAAGTAAAACATTAAATTGTAAAGTAAAATAATTTAGAGATTTTGAAAAGTGAAGAGATCCCTTCCCACTGAACCAGTTTGTCCTTCATGGGTCTCCCTTCCATTCAAAAAAGATAAAATTAAACGAAATATGAAAATCTACAGGCAATTAGTGCGTTGCATGTTGCATGTTGCGTCTAGATCTGCATTCATCTTCATTTAACATGGCTTTACAATGCATTGAATAACATTTCCTAAAAGTACACAAACAGCGCAAGTAAGGTGGAGGACTGTCACCAACTTGGCGTTGGACTTCGCAACGTTGGCACCACAATTTTCGTGGGTCCTCATCGTACAAAAAGAAATAATGCACGAGAGCAAATGCAAGGCCTTGTTTATTTCTTTCATTTGGAGTAGGTTTTAGATAATTGGTTAGATTTTTTGGTAACAAGTAAAAAAATGCGACGAATTTTCTTCGGCGCAATCGAGTTTTCTGTACAGCCGCTACAGCGTATAATCAAGGCCACCGAAAATAGATCTATTTTTCGGTGGTCTCGGTATAATGCTGTATGAGCCGCGGCTCATGAAACTTTAACCACGGACCGGTGGTGGCCTATCCTATATCGTTGTCAGAAGCATGATCATGGCTACCTTTAACCTTAAATAAAATGTAAACTACTGAGGCTAGAGGGCTGCAATTTGGTATGTTTGATGATTGGAAGATAGACGATCAATATAGCAATTTGCAGCCCTCTAGCCTCAGTAGTTTTTAAGATCTGAGGGCGGACAGAAAAAAGTGCGGACGGACAGACAAAGCCGGCACAACAGTTTTCTTTTACAGAAAACTAAAAACCGGCGTTACAACGACGACGGTCATCACAAACCATAGTGGAATTAAAAGATTTTGTAATTATGAAAAATATTCAAGACCCGGAAAGGTCTGAAAATGTACTGTGTACTGTTTGACATTAAGGAATAAAATAGACAAAGTTAAATTGATTTTTCCTTGTAAAGGATGAAAATAGGTAACTTTCCTTAGGCAAAAAAATACAAATAGTTTAATTTTCCCTGACTGATTTCCTTCTGAAGGATGAAAATAAGTAAATTTCCTTAGGCAAAAAAAAAAATACAAATAGTTTAATTTTCCCTGACTGATTTCCTTCTGAAGGATGAAAATAAGTAAATTTCCTTAGGCAAAAAAAAAAATACAAATAGTTTAATTTTCCCTGACTGATTTCCTTCTGAAGGATGAAAATAGGTAAATTTCCTTAGGCACAACGGCAAAAATAGAGTAATTTCCTCTTAATGACTTCCTTTTGAGGAATTAAAATAGGTAAATTTCCTTAGGTACAACGATAAAAATAGTTGAATTTCCTCAGACTTCCTTCTGAAGGATGAAAATAGGCAAATTTCCTTAGGCAAAAAATAAAAATAGATTAACTTTCTCTAACTGATTTCCTTCTGAAGGATGAAAATAGGTAAATTTCCTTAGGCACAACGGAAAAAATAGAGTAATTTCCTAAAAAAATAGAGTAATTTCCTACGACTGATTTCCTTCTGGGGGATAAAAATAGTTAAATTTCCCTAGGCAATATAAAAATAGTTTCACTCCCTCAGACTTATTTCCCTCTGAGGGATGAAAATAGGCAAATTTCCATAGGCAAAAAAATAAAAGTAGATTAATTTCCTCTGCCAAGAGATAAGAACAAGACAAATTTTCCAGAGACATTTATCAAACTCTTCTTGAACCAAGAAGCGTCAGAACTCGAACAAAGAGCAACACATCACGTTCACTTATTCTTCATTTGTTCCTCTCATTCAGGTACACCCATTCGTTATATGAATGAAGAGCTGGACGAGCAGGGGCAATAAATAAAGGACGAATGAGGAATAGAAGCAAATAAATAAATAAACAGACTACGCCTGTATATATATATTGTGACCCTTCTTCCTGACGAGCTCTACAATGGGACCAGTGATAATCCGATTACCTGAGATAACTATCAAATGATGGATGTCCGGTTGGACTCGTTAACCGAAGCCAGTGCCAAAGAGAAGGTTTCGTGCAAACACGCACACACACGTACGTCTGGCATGCAAAGTATTTCAACATATACCTCTACAACTGTCATTGGTACGTAGCAGCCATCACCGAACTTATCGAATAACCCGGCGAAAAACAATTAGGGACCTCTGCCAATCACCCGAATGTTTTGATCAAAAACATAGATTCGTGAGTACAAAAATCACCTTTGGGGACTGAAGACGTTAGGCTCGAATTCCCATGCGCGCGCAGGCAGCGTCGTGTGTCATGCGGGTTGGTTCCTGTGTGCATCAAGGAGGCCCAATCAGGACGATCTGATACAGGCCTGCCATCTTTTGTTAAGAGGGGAGCCGGCCCAGGGTTGCCAACATGACCGTGAGTTGTGTTTCCTGCGTCGGGCAGTCGTGTGTGTACTCGGAATGATATGCTCGGTCTTTTAATAAATTTATCAATAACTGAGAACCTTGCTTGGAATGTCTTTTAAATTTTGAATAGGGGCATAGTAAAGGATCTCTTTAATATAGTCTGTCAATAAATTTATTAATGATTGAAGATTTTGTTTGAAATGGCTTTTAAATTTTGAATAGGGGCGTAGTAAAAGATCTCTTTAATGTACTCTGTCATACAATAAATTCATTAATAACTGAGGATTTTGTTTGAAATGCCTTCTTAAATTTGAATAGGGGCGTAGAAAAAGATCTCTTTAATATACTTTGTCATACAATAAATTGATTAATAAATGAGGATTTTACTTGAAATGCCTTTTTTAAATCTGAACAATAAGGGCCTTAGCAAATGATCTCTTGTAATTAAAAAGCCTAATTTCTTTAACCGAGAGATGATATTATTAAACCAAAAAATTCATGCGACGCATAAAAAGGTTAAAAATTAATTAACAATGCATGATAAAACAACAGCATTCCTTCAACGTAAAAAGTCAATTGTTTCCTCTGGGTTCAATTTTTTTTTATTTTTTTTTGATCGACTACAGCTAATCAGGATACATCACAGGGGTATGACGTATACTGATCTAGCTGCGTATGCATATAATTATGCTTATGCATATAAGATGGAGTTACGCTTTTTAAGTAACTAAGACGGCATAATATTGTCAGCTCATTCGGTATTAACCATTTAACATTTATTTTCTCAGCTGATCTGTATCGCATGAATATTTTTTTTACTAATTTTCATTTAATATAGATAGAGAAGGCCTTAGATTTTAAGACAATAAGATTTATAAAAAAATATAAAGCACTCGGAATAATTATATATATATACATATATATATATATATATATATATATATATATATATATATATATATATATGAATATATATATATACATATATATATATAGCTATACATATACGTATATGTATACATATATATACGTATATGCAGATATACACACATATATAAATATACATTAATATACATAGGTACATTCTAAATATAGAGATTACCAGACGACTGTGAATCGGGGTGCCACGTCTTAATTGCAGGGCATGGGCGCAGTCGAGGAACCAGGAGGACCCAGGTGACAGGTGTTCGTTCCCCCTTCAGGAATGGAAGAGGAGGGCGCCTCCTCCTCCTCCTCCTCCTCCTCCTCCTCCTCCTCCTCAGGTATTTACAACCTCAACTTCGTGCCCTTTCACTTAAGTGCCAGACTCCTGCTTGATGTGAGGGAGGTGTTACCTTTGTCTTGTGTGGTGTTAAGTATGCGGATGTATGTTTTATATGTATACGTGGGTATACATGAGTGTAATAGTGTAGTTAAAGGATTAGTAGTTAAAAGTATGAATTTGATAGTAAGTGGTGTCGTGATCATTCTCTGCAGGCAGCTGTTGTTTAGGAACTGGTAATAAATATAAATGGTATATATATATATATACAGTAAAATATATATATATATATATGTATGTATATATACTGTATAAATATATGTATAAAATATATGTAGTATATATATATATATATATATATATATATATATATATATATATATTTATATATAGGCACTCACAGATACACACACATATAATATATATATGTATATATACATATATATACTGTATATAAGTAGATATATCATATTACTGTATATATAATAAACATACATACATACATCAATATATATACTGTATATACACACACATACATATACATAATCCCTCCCATATATCCTCTCTCTCTCTCTCTCTCTCTCTCTCTCTCTCTCTCTTCATTCTCAATGTGAAGAATCCTCTCCCCTTTCCTCAGTCTCTCTCTCTCTCTCTCTCTCTCTCTGTCTCTCTCTCTCTCTCTCTTCATTCTCAATGTGAAGAATCCTCTCCCCTTTCCTCAGTCTCTCTCTCTCTCTCTCTCTCTCTCTCTCTCTCTCTCTCTCTCTCTCTCTCTCTCTCTCTCTCAAAATGGATTCGTCACTCTGCCGTTTTCCTGGTACCCGTCACCCAAATATTACCCGTTTTCCCGACTCATTTGTCCCAATTTATTTCGTCTTGCTTCCGTTCCCACGATGGATTCTCTCTCTCTCTCTCTCTCTCTCTCTCTCTCTCTCTCTCTCTCTCTCTCTCTCTCTCTCTCTCTCTCTCTCTCCCCCGATGGTCCTTCTATTCTGTTAAAGTTCGCTCGGCAAGTTATTGGTTCTTTGGGTAGTCCTGCATGAATTTATGCATATTTTGAATAATAATAATAATAATAATAATAATAATAATAATAATAATAATAATAATAATAATAATAATAATAATAATAATTTAGAATTATGTTGTTTACTATATTTTTCTCTGTTGCTTTTCAAGTTATTGGCTTTATTTTCATATTCACACCTAATAATAATAATAATAATAATAATAATAATAATAATAATAATAATAATAATAATAATAATAATAATGCTGTTTACTGCAGTTTTCTATTTTACTTTTCAAGTCATTGGCTTGTTTTTCCAGTTGAGCCTGAATATTTTGTAAAATAATAATAATAATAATAATAATAATAATAATAATAATAATAATAATAATAATAATAATAATTGTTGTTATTATTATTATTATTATCATTGTAATAATAATAATAATAATAATAATAATAATAATAATAATAATAATAATAATAATAATAATAAAAATAATAAATATTATTATTATTATTAATTATCAATATTAATATAATCTCAATCAATATCACTCCATGATTCAATACACCCAAATCGCGAGAGCCATTCACCAATCGCGCACACACACACAAAGCGATGAGGTAATCCCTTTCACGATGACATTTAAAACGAAAGGTCAATAACTGGCATTGGCACTGCTGAGCCAAAAGGTGTGGGGGTGCCAAAGTTCAAACGGTGATTAATGACATATTATTAGCTTCAGCTAATCGATGGAGCACCCTTTATGAAGCTGTTATTAATCTATTTCTCGTTTCATATGTGATGAAAATTATTGCAATGTTATTGCAATGTTGCACTGGGCAGTTTGTGATCAAGTATTTCGTGGGAAAGGAATTTTTAATTCGGGGTAAATAACGAATGTTAATATTTTTGTGTTATAATAAAGGAAGCAAAGGTACATAGGTATGCTTTTGGAAAATTATTATTATTAAAATAATATTCTTCTGCTTCTTCTTCTTCTTCTTCTTCTTCTTCTTCTTCTTCTTCTTCTTCTTATTATTATTATTATTATTATTATTATTATTATTATTCTTTCTTCTTCTTCTTCTCCTCATTATTATTATTATTATTATTATTATTGTTATTATTATTCAGAATGTGCCCATAGGCATATCTATAAAATAACGCGAAGAGAAACATAGCAAAATAGAAAAAAAATGAACAAAGCCAAGGGAACAACAAGCTAATTATACCTGTTATCACAAAATGGCGTTAAAACCATTCATTAACCCCTAATGGCGCAATCATACTTCGGAAATGCAATGTAAACAAGTTTGGGAACTCGAGAAAAAAATAGGAAAAAAATTACAAAAACCTGAAAAAATGAATAAAAAAAAAATGAATGAAAAAAAAACACGCATGTGAAATGGCTGGGAAAAGGCCCCTGCACTACAGTCGATAATCCCAGTGTTACCTTTGAAATGGGTAGGTGAAGCGAGAGAGAGAGAGAGAGAGAGAGAGAGAGAGAGAGAATGACGGCACTGCCCATTTCCGGAAAATACAAGGGACATGCAATTTAGGCGTCGCGACATGGCTCACAATTGCAAAGCTTAGATAGCTGACTGACTGTCTGATTGACTGGCTGGGTAGCTGACTGACTGGCTGGCTGGGTAACTGACTGACTGACTGGCTGGGTAACTGACTGACTGACAGGTTGACTGACTGACTGACTGACTGACTGTCCGATTGACTGACTGACTGGCTGGCTGGCTGGCTGACTGACTGTCTGATTGACTGGCTGGCTAACTGACTGTCTGATTGACTGACTGGCTCACTGACTGTCTGATTGACTGGCTGGCTGACTGACTGTGACTGACCGGCTGGCTGACTGACTGTCTGATTGACTAACTGGCTGACTGACTGACTGTCTGACTGACTGGCTGGCTGACTGACTGACTGCTGGCTGACTGACTGAGTGGTTGGCTGGCTGGCTGGCTGGCAGGTTAAGTGACTGACTGACTGGCTGGGTAGCAGACTGACTGGCTTACTGACTGACTGACTCATTGATTGATTGGCTAATTGACTGACTGATTGACTGGCTGAGTGAGTGAGTGACTAACTGGCTGGCTGACTGACTGACTGACTGGTATAACGTGTCGCCATAGGGATGCAGATTTAGTTTGCATATTTTAATTTTCGCGAGGGCTTCCAGGTCTCCAGATGGTCACTCACGACCTTTCAAATGGAAATAATTTGCTCATTTTCTTTGCGCGACTAATTTCAGCTCTGTCAAGATCTTGAATGTGCAAAGGAAGATATCAAAAAATAAAAGTTTTTACATTTCATTTTTATGATATCTTTCAATTCTCTACAGAAGAAAAATATAAAAAAGAAAAGGTTTTGTATTTCTTATGTAAGAATTCTTTGAAATTCTCAACAGATCTAAAAGGAACTCACGGTCTTCATAACAGAAATGTTTGGGCATTCTGTATACACGAGTCATTTCAGTTCTTTTCAGATCTGGGATTTGCAGAGGAGGATATTAGAAAATATATAGTTTTTATATTTAATTTTTATGAATTCCTTCAGATCACTACACATCGAGGTGGTATTCACGATCTTTCAAATAGAAATCATTTGTGTATTTTATTTCGCGAGTAATTTCAGCTCACTCGAGATCTTGATGGTACAGAGCCAGGCTTTCAAAAGAGAAACGTTACTTTAAAAAAAGGAACGTTCCTTAAACAGAGAAACGTTATTTTTTCAAAAAAGGAACGTTACTTTAAAAGAAACATTACTTTTTCAAAAGAGAAACGCTACTTTAAAAAAACACAAACATTACTTGTCAAAATAAACATTACTTTTTTCATATGCAACGTTACTTATTTCAAAAGAGAAACGTTACTTTTTCAAAAAAAGGGAACGTCACTTAAAAAAAAAAGGAATATTACTTTTTTTCATAAGAGAAACGTTACTTTAAAAAATAGACAAACATTAATTTTTAAAAAATAAACATTATTTTTTAATCTGTAACGTTACTTATTTCAAAAGAGAAACAATACATATTTTTCTTATTTATACGAATACTTCCAGCTTTCTCAAATGGCGGAGGTACAGAAGATTACTTCAAAAAGAAAGCTGTATACCTATCTTTCGCCAAAGTTTCATCAACCTAGCAATCTTGATCGCACGGAAGGAAGCTCTCTCTCTCTCTCTCTCTCTCTCTCTCTCTCTCTCTCTCTCTCTCTCTCTCTCTCTCTCTCTAAAAAAAAAAAAAAAAAAAAAAAAAAAAAAAAAAAACACATTGGTTTTTATATTCCGTCTTCGCGAGAATTTGCACTTTCGAAAATGTAATGAAAATGGGAAGAGATTACGAAAAAAATCCGTTTATTTTTTTTATGAAGACACTCAATTTCTATAAAACTCTGCGTGTAGATGACGCCTCCTATATTAATCTATAAAACTGTGTTATAGATGACGCCTTCGAAAAAAAGGTAGTTATTTGTCTCAATAACTTGAATTAAATGCATGCGGGCTATAAGCTGTGGGTGAGTCCACATATTTTTGGCCATCGTTGTATATTAAATTATATATTTACTTAGGAAAGCCGGCATGTTATGAACACATGCACACACACACACACATACACATACACATACACACACACACAGAGAGAGAGAGAGAGAGAGAGAGAGAGAGAGAGAGAGAGAGAGAGAGAGAGAGAGAGAGAGAGAGAGAGAGTTACACGGAGTCGTATGGAATAGTAAGCATATTGCTTAAACCGATTCTGCTGCTGGTAATGTTTTGAGAGAGAGAGAGAGAGAGAGAGAGAGAGAGAGAGAGAGAGAGAGAGAGAGAGAGAGAGAGAGAGAGCAGTTACACGGAGTCGTATGGAATTAGTAAGCATATTGCTTGAACGATTCTGCGGGGTGGTAATGTTTTGAGAGAGAGAGGAGAGAGAGAGAGAGAGAGAGAGAGAGAGAGAGAGAGAGAGAGAGAGAGAGAGAGAGAGAGAGAGAGCCCACAAACGGACACTCAATAGACCCTGCCATAATTATCAGAACAAAATAACGCTGAAATTCCCAGTTCTCTCTCTCTCTCTCTCTCTCTCTCTCTCTCTCTCTCTCTCTCTCTCTCTCTCTCCGCAAGACGACCCAACAAGAGCATCTGTAAATCCCGGAGGTGCAGAGCAACATAAAGCAGGCAAAGTTTTTCATGAACAGCGTCTTTGTAATGTCGGCTGCTTTGACACATATTTTTATTCTTATTTTGACGTTTTTATTCTGACGGCGAGACTTCACTCTGGGATTAATTCGGCATGACAATATTTTACGAGAAAACACTACGAAGATTTTAATCTTACTTACAATAAAAGCCTATTATTATTATTTTTTTTACAGTACTGTAAAAAAATACGATAGAAATACGAATTTGTTCTTCCAAAGATGTCTAATTCTTTTTATAAAATTACCTAGTTTTATAAAAAAAAAATAAATAAATAAATAAGAGGCAAAGAATCTATAATTTTTTTGCAGTACTGGAAAAAAAACCGTA
>JANJGK010000037.1:42500-59259 GCA_039081455.1 Macrobrachium rosenbergii
GGGGAATTAAGTTGTGAATTATGGTCGTGGTTGTCAATCGACTGTTGTGGGTTGTAGCTGGGGGTGAAGAGAGTAAATAGGAAAAATTGCATACGTGAGAAATGATCACAGTTTCGTTAAAATGTATGCCACCAAATTTTAATAAATAAAATAAATTAATAAATAACTAAATATATAAATATATAAATAAATCAATAAATATATATATAAATAAAGAAAGAAAGAAATATGAAACAGGAGAGGCTCTATCGAAGTCTTCACTATTTCTGCGGGTTAAACCATTCAATAGATGATCGACTGCTTGACTGATTTATGGTTACTAAACCTGGCGTTACAACACCTAGGTTACTGACACGTTTTTTCTTTGTTTTATTATAAATAATTGTTTTGAATCCTTTTCCCCACTTCCCCAAAATTCATATTTAACGAAATTCATTGTTTATCCTTTCCCCAACTTCCCCAAAATTCATTCTCATTCATATTCATCACTATCATTATCATCAGAATCACCATCACCTACACCATCCCCTCCAACACCACACAACGCAGAATGACCTCACAAACTAACACATCTCCCTTCCCATGCACTGCAAGCACATACGAAGCAGACCAACGTCCTATTCCTAGGAAACTGTTGCCTGCAGAACCCGGCAAATTCGCCTCTGCGAAATTCATAACACTTCCGTCGGAAACTCTCGCCTTTTTCACACGCCGCTGGAACGAAAACAAACTTGGCTGACCTCCAATGTCATGTCGGTCATGTCAACAGGAGTTCGTACTCGACTTGTTCTTTTGTGTCGCTGGGTGGGCTGAATAACTCACGGGTTTTTTGGGATGGCAAACGGTCGGGAAAATGGCAGTGAAGAGGTGGCGTATTAGGTTAAAAAAATTTTTTGGAAAGGTTTTTGTTTTTTTAGTTTTAAAAGGACGTGTATGTAAAAATGAAAGATGCGTTTGTTATTTAATGCATTTTCATGTTTTATGGGAGTGTCATATGATAGTGTGAAACATAGCTTTTTTAAGTAGTTATGAGTTTATTTTTTCATTTTATGATGATAGAAATATTTAAGAAAACAATAATTAAAAGTATGTATGGAACAGTGCTTGATGTCATATTCTTCCAACATCCATATTAAGATTCACTGCTCTATTTTCCTGGTATCTATTTATCCTTCGTCGCATTTTCTCCCAAAACTGTCCACTAACATAATATGCTTTAAGTCTATTACTAGTTTTTGGGGTTTCTCATCACTATCCAAATCAATAATGAATCATTTCTTCACACTCCATAGACTAATCATTAACTTATTCTATAACTTTGTACTTCCATCTATATAATATATATATATATAGATATATATATAAAACACATATATATATATTATATATATATGAATCTTTATATATATATATATATATATATATATATATATATATATATATATATATATATAAACTTCTGATCGCTGTGGCGTCCCCATCGTAAAATTCTCTTTTTCCTTATTATGTTTAAAAGCTCTCGAGTCCTGTGTACTTTGGGGACCAGGCGGGAACAAAGTTTCCTCTTTACATTCAATATCCTTCGTTCATGAAGCCTCAGATGATATTCATCGCCGGTCTCCCCCCCCCCAAAAAAAAAAGTTTACCCATGGCTTAAAAGGGTGTTTTCTGAACTAAATTTCCATTATAGCTTTTCGAATTATGCAGTTTTATTTTCTCTCTCTCTCTCTCTCCCTGTATACATATGCATATATAAATAATATATGTCTATCTATCTATCTATCTATATATCATATATATATATGGAGAGAGAGAGAGAGAGAGAGAGAGAGAGAGAGAGAGAGAGAGAGAGAGAGAGAGTGTCATTCGATATTTTCTTATCATTATTCTCTGCAATACAGGTTTTATATTATTTAAATTCTATATTTTCTCTCTCTCTCCTCTTTTCACTATTACTGTTATCCCTAATGCTTTACAAATAACTGTATTTCTATCTATTTTCTCCCTAAAGTTTTCGTTCCATAATATTTTCTCGATAATGTTTCCCATATTAAAATTTCTATCTTTTCATTCTAGTCAGGGATCTCTCTCTCTCTCCTTTACTTATCAGTATTTTGCCATTTTCTCTCATTCGTTAGCATCTGTCTCTCTATCTCCTCATGTTTTATATTCTCTCTCTCTCTCTCATATATATATATATATATATATATATATATATATATATATTTGTTTTATATTGTCTCTCGCTATCTCTCTATCTATCTACTCTGTTTTCTATTCATCCATTTACATCTTTATTCCTCTTCCAGCACCAACGCCTACTTCCAGCATACACATACTCAAATGCTTCATATTCATGCATGGCATTTTCACCGGGAATTTTCCAAAACACTTCGGACACTCTGCCAAAAGACTTCGTTCGCTCGCCCCTCCCGCAAAAGAGGCCAGCAGTTCCGCACCATTTCGCTCTAAATACATCGGAAATTCATGGAAATGAATTTAGCATAACAGAACACGCCTACTGGAACGTTCGAACAAGGCATTTTCGTCCTTCCTGATAAGCTCTGCAAAGGCTATTATGGAGTGACAGACCCATTTCTGTCCAGCATTATCTGCGTCCCCCTATATGACGGGGTGGACACCCAGAATGTTTCATTTTTGTGAGCTAATGTGGGACAGAGAGAGAGAGAGAGAGAGAGAGAGAGAGAGAGAGAGAGAGAGAGAGAGAGAGAGAGAGAGAGAGAGAGAGTTTAACTAGGCTGTGTTGCAAAAGGCAGGAAAACATTTTTTGCAATACAGGTCAAGTTATGAATTATTTCTGCACTGGTAACCGTATCGTTTAAAATGACAGTAATATAAAAGAGGATCGGGGAATAAGTCATGACTAGTAAGAAATAAGGTATCTTCAATATGCATATTTATGTACGAAGCAATCGTAAGAAAGGCAGGCCGCGGGCTGGACGATGGAAAATAATTAAATGAATAAGTATATAAATAATAAAGAATAACTGCACAAAGTTTTAAGTAATAAGATACTCTGGATGATAACTTCGGTAAATTACCATTACATTATCAACAAAATAATTAGTAATACAATAACGATTTATGAGGTTGGGAGAGATAGAATAAAACCAACCGACCACAGCCCGAGTTAGAGGGAACAATAGAGATAAAGAGAATTGCAGAGATATAATTATGTGGGGCAGACCAAAGTGCTCTCATTACTAGAACATCGACTTCCATAACAATATTTTTTTAAAGCTATTTCTCTATATGACAAAAGTGAGGAATTTACCCATAATTACATAATGATATATATATAAATATATGTTATAGATATATACTGTATATATATATATATATATATATATATATATATATATATATATATATATATATATATATATATAGTGCAACATCATCCATTTTTATATACAGTGTACAGAAGATAGAATAATTAAAATACAAAAGAAATACACATCTTTCAATGTATTCATAAGCATTACAAACAAGGTATACAAAGTATAATTCTGATTATATTAAAAAAAAAAAGTGTAATTCAACACTAAAACAAACCTTTTCCAAACGTGACGATCGTCCTGGAGAAGGCCTTCACGAGGGCATGGGCAGTGTCCAGGTCATCGTCTTTCCTGATGCCCACCCCCTTGACCTTTATCAGGGTTCGTTTCTTGACCCTCCTCCTGCCCCGGGGGCAGGGGTCATTTTCGTCGTCCCCGAAAGCATTGTCGGCATCGTCCTTTCCAGCCTTAGCACCGTCACTGTTTACATCCCCGTTTTCTATGGGATGGGAAGTCTTTTCAGCGGTGACTTGTATATTCGAGCGATGCTTGACGTGACTGGTCGTCTCGCCGCATTCGTCCGAGTCGTCTCTCGGGTCTTCGTAGTACGAGAACTTGGAACACTGTTCGACTTTCACATTATCGTCTTTGTACTCGTCCGTTATGCATTTTATGATTTCACCTTCGTCCTCCGTCTGCCACGGGGTGAACTTCACCTCAACTTTGCCCGTTTTCTTTGGTTTGCGTTTCACGTTTTCGTAGAGCACGTCGCTCTCGGCGTAATCCTCGCCGTCACTTTTAGAAGTCACAGTCACCTCGATTTTCCTGGGCTTGTCGTAGTCGTATATTTGCGTCCTGCTTTCCTGAGTGATCGTCAGGTCTTTGTCGCCACCAGATAACCCGATACCGTTTTCGTCAGAGTCTGATTTAAGGTCGTCGATCTTCTCCCTAGACTCATGTACCTCTTCGCCGTTTTCATTCTTTTTGCTGTCATCTGCATGGTTTGAATCATTATCTTCTTCTGCCTCTGACTGCGTCCCAACGCGCTTGGGTATGGCACCAGTCGAGTGGTAATTCCCATTAACGTCATCTTCGTTTTTCTCGGATTCCTCATCGTCGTCGTCATTCTCAAACCTCACGCGCAAGTTCTTACGCCCCACCTCTTCGTAAACTCTGCTGCCGCTCGATTTCTTATCCAGGGTCTCATATATGGGCGCCTTCGTCTCCTCATAGTCAGCATCTTCGACCAATTCGATATTGAGGTCCTTGTCGTCGGAGACCGTTTCGTAATGGGCGTTTTCCTCCGAGGGGGAAGATGGTATGGGGACGGAAATCGTATTTGGAGGAGTCTCCCCTTCTTCGTCCGGTTTTCCTCCGTCACGTTTTCTATGGTACTCCCATCCGTGACTGGTAACGCTCCCGTCTCCCCTGCGTACGGTCACGCGAACTTTGACGCGCCTGCGCGTGATGATTCTCATGATAGAGCCGTTTTTGTTCCCTATCCTGATGTTGTTTATCTCAGCACATGCTCCTTATCGATAATATTATCATATAACACGCGATAACATTTTTCTGAAATCGGTCATTCCCAAATTAAAACAAAAATGCTGGTTGCTCCAAGTACATAAATACATTAAGATTCCGTATGTATGTATGTATGTATGTATGTATGTATGTATGTATACGTAGATGTTTCTGACAGAATAAGTAAAGATTTATCAAACAAAAACATTATTTATGTAAAGGGGGCGTTTCCTACTAACCCACACAAGTCATATAATGAAAGCGCAAATAAATAAATTAAATAAATAAATATATAAATAAATAAACACAAAGGAATAAACTAACAAAGTAACGAAAAAACATACAAATAAATAATTTACTTATGTATGTATGTATGTATGTATGTATGTATGTATGTATGTATGTATGTATGTATGTATGATGATGGGAAATCGTTTCCAATACAAGAGGTCCAGAATGTATTATGAGAAAAAAATAAATCAATAAAAAATTTAAAGAATCGTAAACAATTTCGATAGCCATATGCAGAGTTCCAATCTCCAAATATTAAGGAATTCAACCAAAAACGGAATCAATAACAACAGCAAAAACCAATAAACAATCTACATACTTCCGTAAGTTAGAGTCTTCATCGTGTTCCTAACTCTTGGAAGAATAAAAAGAAAAATAAGAATAGGAGGAGGAGGAGGAGGAGGAGGAGGAGGAGGAGGAGGAGGAGGAGGAGGAGGAGGAGGAGGAGGAGGAGGAGAAGCAATCTAAGCCTAAGTCTTCATCGAGTTCCCAACTCCTGGAAGCAAGAAAAATAAGAAGAGGAGGAAGAGAAGGAATGAAGAAGAAGAAACAGAAGAAAAGAAGAAGAAGAAGAAGAAGAAGAAGAAGAAGAAGAAGAAGAAGAAGGAAATGAAGAAGAAGAAAATGAAGAAGAAGATGAAGAAGGAAAAGAAAAAGAATAATAATAATAATAATAATAATGATAATGATAATAATAATAATAATAATAATAATAATAATAATAATAATAATAATAATAATAATAAGAAGAAGAAGAAGAAGAAGAAGAAGAAGAAGAAGAAGAAGAAAGAAAATGAAGAAGAAGAAGAAGAAGAAGAAGAAGAAGAAGAAGAAGAAGAAGAAGAAGAAGAAAGAAAGAAAATGAAGAAGAAGATGAAGAAGAAGGAAAAGAAAAAGAAAAATAGAAAGAAGAAGAAGAAAAAGAAGAAGAATAAGAAGAAGGAGAGAGGGATGTGTGTGTGTGTGTGTCATCGGGCCATTATAGCGCAGCACCTCCACCAATCTGCATGAGACAGATGCTGCTGCTTTGCAGCCAAAGGCAAGCAAACTTCGACAGGGTGAAAGCAAAAGGCTCTTGCGCCCAAAACTTCAAAATTAGACGCGGAAGTTGAAGTTACGACGAGGAAGCCTGCCGCCGGCGGGAGTTGTGTGGTTCCAAGACGGAGGTGTGTGTGTGTATGTGTGTGTATACATACATACATACATACATACATACATACATACATATATATATATAAAACATAAGTATAAATATATATAAATATACATATATAAATAATATACATATACATATATATACTGTATATACTTATGTATAAATTTCTGACTCACATCAGGATCGAACCCAGGTCTTTCAACTGAAAGACAAGACAGAAATTTATTTGTTCCACACGTGATTGTGTGTTGATTATTTCTAATATATATATATATATATATATATATATATATATATATATATATATATATATATATATATAGTAGAAATAATCAACACACAATCACGTGTGGAACAAATAAATACTATTTGTCTTGTCTTTCAGTTGAAAGACCTGGGTTCGATCCTGATGTGAGTCAGAAATTTATACATATATATATATATATATATATATATATATATATATATATATATATGTATATTTATATATTTATACATATGTTTTACATATATATGTATACACACACACCTCATATATATATATATATATATATATATATATATATATATATATGTTTGATAATTACATCAATTACACGCATTTTACACCTATGAACTATTCTTCGGCTTATAATATTACTTATTTGTAAAAAGAAACTTCTTAATCAATAATGAACAACAGCAAGAAGGGGTTAACATATTCCTCTCATCTCTAAAGTCTCATTTATTCCTTCGACTTATTACCTAACATTCCCTTCTTCATTGTGTGGTGACGCCCTTCCCGAAATCATTACCGTTGTGCTGCTAACTGTGCTACGTACGAAATATGAGATCTCAAACAGTGAAGAATACCTCTTTGTTTGTTTCACGAATAATATAATATTTGTATTTATTTTCCGTAAGTTAATTGAACAGTTATATTTTAGACGTATGTATAAAGTGTGTGTGTATATATATGTGTGTATATATATACATATAAAATAAATATATATACAGTATGTATATATATATATATATATATATATATATATATATATATATATATATATATATATATATATATATGTATAATACAGACATATATATAATAATGTAATCTTTGTTTTCATTTAGCCTGAGTTAATATAAAGGATACATTTCAGACATTTATAAAATAATTTGCATATATATGAATATATAAATCTTTGTAAATATTACATATGTATATATATATATATATTACATACATTTATATATATATACACATTTATATATATATATATATATATATATATATATATATATATATATATATATATATATATATATATATATATGTAAGCAGCAGAGAGAGAGAGAGAGAGAGAGAGAGAGAGAGAGAGAGAGAGAGAGAGAGAGAGAGAGAGAGAGAGAGAGAGAGAGAGCAGTTCCTTATTAAAAAAGGAAAAATGTATCACGTCCCAAACGAATCCTTTTAAAAATGGAAGTTATTACTCTTCCCCACGCAATTGAAAAGATATTCCATTTAAAGCCTTTGTTAGATCCTTATGAGTAAAGGTGAGGAAGTCCACAACACCTGTCATATTTCACCTGTCCAGAATAATTAGCTCTCCTTTCTCCTAAAGAACGCGCCTCTTCTCCTTAGGAACACACCCTTTCCACTCCTAAGGGATACACCGGGTACACCCCTCCCAAAGAACACACCTGTTCTTTTTAAAATAAGCACACCTTTCTTCCTAAAAAACACACCCTTTTCTTTCTCAAAAGAACACGACTTCTTTCCACATGAACACACCCTCTTCTTCCCCAAAAGAACACGCCATCATTCTATAAGAACGCACCTCTTTCTTTCCCAAAAGAACAAGAATTCTTTCCACATGAACACACCCTCTTCTTTCCCAAAAGAACAAGAATTCTTTCCACATGAACACACCCTCTTCTCTCCCAAAAGAACACGCCACCATTCCAAATGAACGCACCCCTTTCTTTCCCAAAAGAACAAGACTTTCCATATGAACACACCCTCGTCTTCCCCAAAAGAACACCCCCGTCTTTCCCAAAAGAACACGACTTCGGCTTTCCACATGAACACGCTCTCTTCTTTCCCAAAAGAACACACCAGTCTTTTGTTTAAGAACACGTCCTTATCTCACCAAAATACCGCATCGTTCTCTCTCTCTTAGAGCTGTCTATAACAGTACCTTCCTCACATCCTCTGAAGAATGAGGTGCTTCCTGTTCTGAAGTAGAACAGGCTGAGAGATTTTCTTGGCAAATGTATAGTTGATTTTTTTTAATGGAGAAGCTGGCATTTATTTTATAAAAAAAAAAAAAATTTGGCAAAAATCGGACTTTACCATATATCGCAATGTTGACGAAGATGACAATTATTCTAAATTCTTATCCGGACCAGGATTTGTGTCAAAATATAAACAATTCTCTTTTGTTCGACAAGCAAACCATGTAAAAAATTTGATCGAAATCTGCCCACTTCTTTTTGAGATACCTTCTGGACGGGCAGACCTACGGACAGACAAAGACAGAACCACCCACTGCTTTCCAAGATACCTTCTGGACAGGCAGACCTAGGGACAGGCAGATAGGTCCTCCCCCTACGTTTTTAGACAGATAGATCCTCCCCCTACGTTTTTAGACAGACAGACAGTTCCTCCCACTACACTCTGAGATACCTCCTGGACAGGACACACGTACAGACAGACAGAGAAAGACAGACATGCTAAACGGATACAGGTGAGTGCACAAACCCCGTCCTCTCCCGTCTATAAGAGATCCGTAACAGCATCTTTCTTTTTTTTTTTTCGCATCCTCCGAATCTCTGACACTTCCTGTTCGGACGAGGCTCCTCGCCCCGGGATAGAATAATGTTATGAGGTGAAATGCGCTTTCCTCGTAACGGTAAATGCTTGTCAGTCTGTGGCATATATAAAGACGGTGTTATATTTCGTATGTTTTGGTAAAGGCTTTAGCGCTGAGTTCTTAAGTTATTTTTATCGATTTTTATCGATTTCTTTCAGTAGATTGTTCACCAGACCATTATTATTATTATTATTATTATTATTATTATTATTATTATTATTATTATTATTATGTGAAACACGCATTTAACGCCGAGTTCAGGTGTGATCTTTATTGATTTTAATGGATTCATTGCAATTTATTACTATTATTATTATTATTATTATTATTATTATTATTATTATTATTATTATTGTTGTTGTTGTTGTTGTTACCTTAGTTGCTTAAATAATAAAAAAAATCTTTTAAAGACAAAAATAAGTTATTCGTTCATGAAAACAGTTGATCTGCCAACTTAATAAGTTACAAAAAAGTGTCTCTACCAATTTATTAAGCAATAAAAAAAGTGGATCTACCAACTTATGAATTAGAGAAAAAAATTAAAAAGTCTCTCTCTCTCTCTCTCTCTCTCTCCTGCACAGGTGTCCAGTTCTTACGCCCGTAAAACAACTGCCTGCCGATGTGATAGAAGATAATGGGAGGAGCTTTGGTATATCACAGTAAGTGGCAACACTCACCTTGCCAAGCTGTACGATGATTTCATGAAACGTTCGAACTTGTAAATAGGACATTGTATTTACGAGGAATTGAAAAGCAAATAAGGATGAATTCTGAATCTTATTTTACTTTTATATTTAAATGTTTATGTATTCTAAGAAGGTAAAAAGATTCATGGACGTAAGTAGAGAAATGTTTAAATATAACTAACAAATTAATTTGAAAATTTAACATTCATTTTGACTTATATTCCAAATGCCTATGCATCTGAATTTCATAAATACATTATAGTATTATGTAGAACAGAGAGAGAGAGAGAGAGAGAGAGAGAGAGAGAGAGAGAGAGAGAGAGAGAGAGATTCAGACGTAACTACAAAAAAATATTTTTCATTGAAGTAATTATCTATTATGCCTTATTTCTCATTTCGTCCCTCTTCAGTGCACTTTCACTTATTCCCGTTCTATTTTCGTCACATTTTTGCTATCCCGGGCAGCTTCTTGCTCATTATTAATTCATTATTCTCTTTTCTCTTTCTACTTTTGTTATTACTTCTCCCTCTTTGTTAAAACTCTTTTTTTTTCCTCACTCATTTGCCAAAGCTTTTGTCAATACTCTTGCCATCAAAGCAATTATCAATTCTAATTAATTCCCTTTTTCTGTTTTCCTCTTTTTCTTTCCTCTTCCATCTCCCCCTTTCTTTCCTTCCTCTTTTATTCCCCGTTTAGTCTTCATTCTCTGCCATTCTTATAACTTTCTCTCTCTTGTTTGCTTTCCACTTCTGTTATTCCTGCTACATTTTCCTATCTTACGTTTCTCCTTGTTCTTCATTTTTTTTATCCTCCGTTTCTCCCTGTTATCATTTCGCATCGTTTCTCTCAATTCTTTGTTCTCTACTTCTCTTATTCTATCTTCTTCATTTGCTCTATCCTTCGTTTCTCCCTATATTCCCACCGCTGCAATTATCATTCCTTATTACTTTCTCCCCCTTCGTATTGGACGGCAGCTATTTAATTCTATCTCTCTTTCTCCCTATTTCTCCTCTTCACTCAATTCCTCCCATCTATCGTTTCTCCCTCCCTTATTCCCCATTCGGTCTTATCTATGTCATCGACACTGTTGGGTAACTATGTCAGTACTATCATCTCTTCTTTGTTTATTTTGCCCTATTCCATTTTATTCCTTACGTCATTTCCGCGTTTATTTTCCCCCCACCTTCTTATTCCCCCACACGGCCATCATCACCGTCATCAATCGTTATCGCGATAATCTCTCTATCTCTCCTTTATCAAGTCTCCTTTATCACGTGTCTCTCCTTCCACCCACTTCGCTCCATGCCCGTTCACCCTGTCTGGATCTATATTTTTCTCTTTTCTTTGTTTCTCCTTGTTTATTGCCTTCTTTTGTTTATGTTTATTTAATCATTTAATTTGAATATGTCTTTGCGGTTTGGTGTACTGGAAAGCTTATAATTATTTTTTTCATTTTTTTTTTTTTGACGTTTGGTGTAGCATGGATTATTCAGTATAATGTTCGTATGCTTATTTATTTTTTTCTAATAATTATTTTAATATTTTTCTTATTTTTATACCATTTTCACATAACATACTTTGCCTTAAGTCTGGATAAAATTTCTAACAAATATCTGTATCTATCCAATAATGAAGCCTTATAAATTTTGAACGATAATCATCATTATTATTATTTCCCAAGGACATACACTATTATTATTATTATTATTATTATTATTATTATTATTATTATTATTATTATTATTATTATTATTATTATAATATACAAAGAAATTGTTAAATTTTCTGAAGGTACTAAAAATAAAAACACACAATTAGAGATAAACAAAAATTGTTACTATTGTTACTGCTGATGAACACCCAAATCCACACAATTATAAACAAACAAAGATATGGTAAATTTTGCTTGCGTCGAAAACAATAATACACACAATTGCAATGAGAAATTAGTACGAAAATAAAAAAATAACCTAAATTGACCTGAACGTTTTTTGTAAGTTCACACAATTACAGACAAACAAACAAATGACCGACTTTGTTTACCCTGGAAGCAATAATCCACACAATTACGTACAGAGAAATAAACAATAAATTAAAAAAAAGAAAATAACTTAAATTGACCTAAGTGTTCGTGTGATGATCACACTGCTGTGAGTAATGAAATATGGCAGATTAAGTGTTCGATTTATTCAGAATGCTTCGTCTATTTCCGAACAATTCCAACGTTATTGATTGGATCGGCTGAGTTTTAAACAGAGACGCCCAATTTTTTGGTTTAAGTGTCCCTTAACTGTGGGGAAACTGTATAATTTTTTTTTTCTTGTTTTTACAATTCACTCAGATCTAAATCTACCTATCTATCTATCTATCTATATATATATATATATATATATATATATATATAAAAATTATATATATACATATATTTATATTTATATATATGTATATATATATATATATATATATATATATATATATATATATATATATATATATATATATATATATATATATATATATATATATTCCAAATCCCAGGCAATCATTTTTGTTCAACAGCCCCTGACGATGACCACATGCATAAAAAAAAATTACCAAGAAAAAAAAAAAAAGAAAGCGGACTAACGGTATCATCTAAACACAGCTTTACAGTTTAACATCCAGCATCCGGCGTTGTCTATCCAAAACTACACACAGGCAGTGATACATCAAAGTAACACTAAACAGCACTAAACAATACTATTTGAGTGAAATTAAGAAAATCTATATTGAGGTCTATTGCAAAATTTTGGATTTCTCTCCATTCTTCCGTTTTTCCAGACTCTGATTAAGAAACTCTGTTGCAAAACTTTTGATTTCTCTTCATTATTCCGTTTTTTCCAGATTCTGATTAAGAAACTCTATTGTAAAATTTTGGATTTCTCTCGATTCTTCCGTTTTTCCAGACTGATTAAGAAACTCTACATTACACTATTGCAAAATTTTGTTTTTTTTTCTCCATTCTTCCGTTTTTCCAGACTCTGATTAAGAAGCTCTATATTACGCTCTATTGCAAAGCTTCGGATTTCTCTTCATTCTTCCAATTTCCCAGACTGATTAAGGGACTTTACATAAACCTCTATTGCAAAACTTGGGATTTCTCTTCATTCTTTCGTTTTTCCAGACTCTAAGGAACTCTGCATAAACCTCTATTGCAAAACTTCGGATTTCTCTTCATTCTTCCAATTTCCCAGACTCTGATTAAGGAACTCTACATAAACCTCTATTGCAAAGCTTCGGATTTCTCTTCATTCTTCCAATTTCCCAGACTCTGATTAAAGGACTTTACATAAACCCCCATTGCAAAACTTCGGATTTCTCTTCATTCTTGAAATAGTCTAACCTTTTAATAGGATGTAATCCCATTCCTAGATCCCATACGAACCTGGGCGGCATAAGGGTATTAGGGTACTTCTCTTAACCAGATACATAAGGGCATTAGGGTACTTCTCTTAACCAGATAAAAAAAAAGCATAAGAAAAAATATTCTTTTTGAATATAGTCACAATATTTCACACACAAAAAAGAAATCGACTAATACATTAATATAAATGTTTTGGGGTGACGTAAAACAAAAATTAAATTGAACCTGTCATATGGCAACGTTGTTTATGGCACCGGAAGTTCGGGTGTGCATTACCCTGGCCCTGATGAACGACCGCTAATAAATATATATAACTTTTTTTTTTAGTGGCGTGAGTTGCAGAAATAGCTTTTTTTTATTGAAATACACAGGTACATAGATACGTACGTGTATATACATACATATATATATGTATATATATATATATATATATATATATATATATATATATATATATATATGTGTGTGTGTGTGTATGTGTATATATATATATATATATATATATATATATATATATATATATATATATATATATATATATATATATATATATACATACTTTAAATCTATGTATAAGACAATTTCAAACCTTTCAGAAAACAATTCAAATAAACAAAAAAAACGAAGCATTCATAACGAAGAATCCTTCATACATTAATCAATACCACCAATAAATCAAATAATGAATCAAAAGAAGACAATCATTAAGTAAATAAGTAAAAACAAATGAGTAAAAACAAATAAATCGACACATAAAATATAATAAGGAGAATATCAGAGAGAGAGAGAGAGAGAGAGAGAAATGTACTACTGCAGCAAACACTTCACATGAAATGGTTTCTCTTGAGTGTCACCCCCAACGGTTAATCTAAGCTTCAAGGATTAACTGTGTATTAATTATGGCTCTCTCTCTCTCTCTCTCTCTCTCTCTCTCTCTCTCTCTCTCTCTCTCTCTCTCTCTCTTTATTAATGGGTTTCTTTCTTTTTCCTTCCTATACATCTTTAACGTTGCCTGGCTGTTTTTTTTATTAGCTTTTTCTTCTTTTTCTTCTCTCTCTTTCTCTCTCTCTCTCTTTATTATTGGGTTTCTTTCTTTTTTCTTCTTATATATATCTTTAACGCTGTCTGGCTGTTTTTTTTATCAGCTTCTCTCTCTCTCTCTCTCTCTCTCTCTCTCTCTCTCTCTCTCTCTCTCTCTCTCTCTCTCTCTCTATATATATATATATATATATATATATATATATATATATATATATTAGGTATATACATATATGTATGTATTTATGTATACATACATATGTAAATATCTACATACATGTGTATGTATGTGTATATATATATATACATACATATATATATATATATATATATATATATATATATATATATATATATATATATATATATATATTTGAAATAAAAAGAGGCATCATTAAAGAAAATTCGAAAGACCTAGTCACAGAAGCCTTATGAACGTATTAATTGACCGAGTGACACGATTTGTCACCACGCAACAAAGGCTAACCGTACCGAAAATAAATCATCAACAAATATATATACATATATATATATATATATATATATATATATATATATATATATATATATATATATATATATATATATATATACACACACACGAAAGTTGAAAGACCAAACAAGCATTTAAAAATAACACGGTAACAAAAAAAATCTTTGAAATAAATAAATAATAAAAATCCCTAAGAACCAAGAGATGACGAAAGAAAGAAGGAGAGAAGAAAAGAAACATGGAATTAAAGACTTTCTATCCGCGTTATGTCTCTCACACAGTTCGTTGACAGGGGTCGCGTGTCCTTGCAGTTAAGAAGGGGGATTCATTTCAACTTCGGGGGATTAGGGATTTACTGAGAAAAAAGAATTAATCGATTCCGTTCTATACTTTTAATTTTCAGCGATTTATTTTTTTTATACATTCTTTCAGTTTTCAAGGTATTTTTTCTTATATATATATATAATATATATATATATATATATATATATATATATATATATATATATATATATATATATATATTTCTGGTGAACGAATCGAGACTGCAGTGGCTAAGCCGTTCAAGCTTGCAGATGGAACAGTTCAAGGGATACAGAGGAAAGAAGAGAATTCTAAGTATGGAAGCTAATAGTAAGGACGTCTGATCTAAGTATATATATTTCACACATATAATAAACTTTCGGTTTTCAATATTCCTTTGGGGTGAGGCTGCTAGCCTCGAGACCTGCCTCAAGGCTGTTCAAGAGGCTTATTTGGAGACAGAGTCTGGTATTTTTTGGCCGGTAACCCATTCAAGTCATGCCCAAATTAAAGTGACCAGGTATATATAGGGGAACGTTCTTCTGCAACGCAACAGACAGTAAAACAAGCACGCACTCACACACACACGCAAGCACACACAAACACAAGATCCCCTAGGTGCATCCGACAAATTTGGTATCAGCCAGCCATTAGCTATCGGCGTCCATCACTTCTTGTGGCTACAACTGAAAGCCTTTTTCAAACCTCGGCCTTAACATGCAAACAAGCATCGACTCTGGGATCAAGGCTGAGTGATTTACCAGGCATGTCACCTCTGAGTCATAAGCCACGTTCAATCATGTCAAAAGTCAAGCGGGCTGCTTATTAAATGGGTGTTTTTGTGGTCAACCTTTGTGGCAGACTTAATTTTCTCTCCGTGGAAGAGAGTGGTTAATCTCAGCTTGATTTCCTGTGGTTTGGCCATGAAAGATATGGCACTGATGTAGGTATATGTATGTGCATATGTATGTATGTATATATATACATATATATATTATATACACATGCTCATATATATAATATATATATATATATATATATATATATATATATATATATATATATATATATATATATATATATTGACAAGTTGGAACCAAAACAGGAGTTTTCATTTCGAATTTATATATATATATATATATATATATATATATATATATATATATATATATATATATATATATATACATATACATATATATGTATATATATGTATATGCATATATATATATATATATATATATATATATATATATATATATATATATATATATATATATATATATATATAATATAGTGTACTTACTATATTACATTTTGTCTACAGAAATAATAAACGAAAAGGAACTCATTGACCTATCTACTGATAAAACTTAAATTACAAAAGATTATGATAACGGCGAAAATTTTCATGTCCATATCATTTCAAACAAGGAGTAAACTCGAAATGAAAACTCCTGTTTTGGCTCCAACTAGTCAATCACTGAACATAACAACAACAGTGGAATTACGAGATTACAACTAATAACAGTTGTTGGGGTCTATCTCAGTGCTGACAGATTTTGTCAGTGATTACAGATTACACACCAATAAAACGAAATGATTCATGTCGTGTTCTGAGGCAAACAAGAGGGTAATTTATCCACGTGATAAGAGGGCGGTACAAGATTATAAGAAAGATTCAGAAAACTTTTGTTTTTAGTTTTCTGT
>JANJGK010000037.1:59359-66859 GCA_039081455.1 Macrobrachium rosenbergii
AACACCCCTACCTTTATCTGGCTTGGTAATAACTATACTATTATCGTTCGTTTTATATATTTGGTAGTATTTTTGCTGAAGATTTTTTATGACAATTCATTTTATTGTAATTTCATTGATTCTCATCCTTGTCAGTTTTTCAGCCTGATGATGAGGTTTTAGACCCCGAAAGCTTGTGTAATAAAGAATGTTCTTCCTGGTCTTGGCAATATTATTCATCAAACTAAGATTTCCAAGTAGCCGTCCAATTACCGAGACTATATATATACTCGTATATATATATATATATATATATATATATATATATATATATATATATATATATATATATATACTATATATATATATATATATATATATATATTATACTCTTGGATTAAAGTCCTTCTTTACTTAAAAGTGAGAAGTTTGTAAGTTCCAGGGAAAACATCATTTGAAGATTAATCTTGAAGTTGTTTCTACTTTAAACCTTCTCATATGATAAAGGAACTGCATTTTTTTCCTCGTATCCTAATCGAGTTTTTCTTTAAAATGAATTTAAAATTGACTGATTAAGTCCATTGATTTTTGTTTGGTTTTATCCTTTTCGTCTCTTAATCCAGTTTTACTTTAAAAAAAAAATTACTGGTTAATATTCTTTTATTTTTTGTTTTCACCACAGCCAAAATTATGCGTCATCTAATTGGCTGTTATGTAATCCGTGTCAAGTTAAAATCGTCATTATTTTGTTGGTCGTTAACCTGAGATGCATTACGCCTTTTATGGTAATGGATGAACCCATATTTTAAAAGGCTAGATTAAATTTCTCCCTCGTTTAGCAAAAATGTGTCATTTTAGTGAAAATTAACTTGTAATAGTACTAATGTTGAAGAGCGTTAGAATGATTACCATTATTATTATTATTTGTATAATAAAATGTACAATTTTATTAGAACAAAAAAATTATCATTATTGGTACAGTAATCACACAGTGAAAATTAACTTGTAATACCACTAATGTTGAAAAACGTTTAAAAGATTATCATTATTATTATTTGGTATTATATGTACAATATAATTAGAACAAAAAAATTATCATTACTGATACAAGTATCATACAGGGAAAATTAACCTGTAATAGAACTTAGTTGGAAAAGCATAAGAAAGTGTATCATTATTATTGTTGGTCTTACAATAGGTACAGTATTAGTAATACCAAATTTTTATTATTATTATTATTATTATTATTATTATTATTATTATTATTATTATTATTATTATTATTATTATTATTTAATGAGTCTTTGCCGTTCTCCTGCAGAGAGTCTAAAATTAACTTAGAATAGATAGTACTTAGTATTAGAAGCAATGGAAAGATTATCATTGTACTGGTATTATTATTATTATTATTATTATTATTATTATTATTATTATTGTTATTATTATTATTATTATTATTATTATTCTTTCTCCCACAGACAGTCTAAGCTCGAGCGAACGAGCAGGGGAAACCAGGACCGACACCGTAGCCTCAGACACCGAGAAATCAGGTAATCTCTCCCTTCCCACTTGTTCGAATTTGCTCTCAAGAGTCGAGGGTTTGCGCTCTCCGTGTTCCCACGGGAGTCGACTCAGGTTTACCCTGTTGTATTATATCTTAAAATTACGGGAAGCCGAAGTCGATTTTCAAAGGATACGAAGGCAGTCATTTTGGATGACTTTGGATAGCAAAATGTTTCGTAGCAAGAATTAAAAAAATTTGTTAAGTAATATTTTTGTAATATTTATTGGATTTATTGGTTTAACGATGGTTAATTAATGTTATTCTTTTCTTTTTAATCTTTGTTTTCTTAGTTAATTATGCAAGGATAGCTTTTTAGTTTTCAATTATCTTATTTTTATAATTGTACAGGTAATTACTTATTGACCTAATCAAGTTATATATATTGTGAATTACCTTTTAGCGATAGTTAAATAAGATTATTTTAATTTTACCTTACAATATATTCTCATCATTCAGTTACGAATTTTTAGATATTTCTTTACATACCCAGTTTCTCCACTAAAATTAATATATTGGCTTTTTTTTATCTATTTCATCAATCAGTTACCAATTCATAGGTATTTCTTCATATACCTTATGTCTCCACTGAAAAAAGTTATTATTAACGATTTATAGATTGTATGTATTTATTTAACTTTCAACTAAACAACATTCTGATCCCATTAAGCAAAATTGACCAAACACTCGAGTCATTTAATTTAGCTGAACACAAAACCATCGTGTCCAATTTCAACTTGGGGATTAGAAACAAAAAAAGGTCTGGAAAGTAATTAACTGCGAAACATGGGACTTCATTAAGTACACAAAGTCCTCCAAAATGGCTGAAAAAGCTTAATCAGGAATATAAGGTCTCATTTTGACAAGCACTGGCTGGGTGAGTACTGAAAAAAAAAATAGTCGAAATGAAGTCGTGACTTGTCGAGACTCGATTCCAGAGAATGAGAGTCATTTTAGAGAGTTTTTTTTTTTTTTTTTTTGGGGGGGGGCGTTTTAGATGGATTCAAGGGAATGAAAGTCTCTTTAGAAAGTTTTTTTGGGGCGTTTCAGATGGAAGAGAAATATTTGTCAAGACTTTCTTAATTGAAAGGCGAATTTTTGTCAAGACTTTTTGTAAATCGATCCAGGTGTCTGTGTTTTCAAAATTGTTGTGACCTGATGAAAGTCTTTTTAGAAAGTTGTTTTGGGCGTCGTAAGACAGAAGTCAAATATGTGTCAAGATTTTCTAAAATAGAAGGCGAATGTTTGTCAAGACTTTACAAAATAATCTTGGTGTCTTTCTTTACAAATTTTTTAGACTTGTCAAGATTCTTTATTAAGAGAATGATGATGTTTTACCGGCCGTCGAGATTCTTTTACAAAGAGAATTGATATTTTAATATCTGTCAAGATTTTTAATTAAAGCGAATTGCAAAATATTTCATAATCCGTGGTGAAAGAGTACATAGATAGTTTCCTTTTGAGAGGATCACAGTCTTGCAAGATTCAAATCAAAATGATAACTAATTATCTTAAGTTAATTAAAAATAACTTAATTTTCTTAAAGCAAATGGAATTTGGTAATGAGTGACAAAGACTTGAACAATTTTTTAAAGTTACAGTTATTATCTTATTGATATTAAAGTCTTTTCCTTGAAAGTTTGATGCATTTTTTAAGTGTTGATAATTTTGCTGATAAAAGTAAGGCTTTTTTTCGTTTTTTTTAAGGGAAACTTGGAAGAATTAAAATGAAAGTTGAGACTTGCCAGAATTATATGATAACTAGAAAGCAAATCTTGTGTGAACAGATGAATAACCAAGACTTTTGAAGTCTATAAGTCTTTAAAAAAAAGTCTATAAGTTCCTTTAAAAAGTCTATAAGTTCCTTTAAAAACAAGAGTAAAAAACAACTGAGATGTGAAGATTTACTGAAAAACATAAGTCTATAACATCATAATATCATAAAGTCAAGTCTTGTCAAGATTTATTCTTTGTCAGCACTGGAGATAAAAAAAGTCAAATATTGACAAGATTTCACGAAAGTCAAGATTCGTTGGGGGAGGAATAATTGTGAGAGCCCTTTCGCTGATCAAGAGATGAAAGTTGAGACATGTCAAGACTAAAAAAAATTCTGAAAGTTCAATTTTTTTTTTTCTTAATTTCATTAGTTTTCTTCCACATCCATTTCAGTTTCAGCCTAAAACATCGCATGATGTTATGTGAATGTAGCTTGTCCGTCAGTGCTTTTGATGTCCAATTTTAATTTTAAGTTTACCTGGACAGAACTTGAAAAAATTTACTAAAGTTCTAAATTTTTTTCTTATCTTTAAAATGTGAAGGAATTTTGAATGTCCCTAAAAACAAGTCTGTATTTTAGACTTCATTGCCTTTTTTGAGACTTTAGCTCAGAATGTTGTGTGTTTCATTTCATATGGTGATATATTTCAAGCAAAGACTTAATTTAAGATTTTACTTTTTTAAGAAAGATTCTATATCTTTTTATTCATATTTTTAGTCTGTTTTGTATAGATCTTATGTATAGTTATTATTTGTATATCATTATGTGTTGGCTATGGACGGAAAAGGAAAGATTTTTATGTGTTGACGGTAAATATCGGCAGCCGATATCACTGTGACCAATGGTGGGGACTGAGCATGAGCATCCGCCAATCAGGATTATCCCCAAGACATCGGCTGCGGAAATTTACTGTCAGCTAAAAAAAATAAAAACGACTTTCATGACTTTAAGTAATCTGTGAACCCCTTGGGTTTATACTGTTTATGCGTGGTTCAGATACCACATCAATCAGTTGACTATATATTAAATTAATAGCTGGTTTACACTGAAACTAAAGAAAGGTATATTAATGTAAAAGTCTAATCCAGCTGAAATTACTATTTAATTAAAGAATTTTTCTTATCCTTTTCCATCGATAGCTAAAAATGATCAATATATAAACATGTACCTCTACTCTGTTTGCATGTTTAACAAATTTTGTCGTAGCAGTAGTTACTGCAACCCTACTGCATCCGTCCTTATTGACTCGCATTGTGCTGATAAACAAGACCCTGTTATGAGTTGATAATCTTGGCTGTTCGTGATGTTGTTGACATGGCTAATGGAACCCCCTTTTTTAACATCGTATGCGCTAAATCTGATTTTTTATTTAATGCTTCTGGAACGAAAGCATGGTATGAGAATGTCATAGTTGCAAGTAATATTTAACGTCTAATAACCAAAAAAGCTTACTTAGCTGAGTCCGTGGTTCGTCTTCACTGCAGTCAGTAGGTTCTTCTTTAGATGAATGCTTCTGATGTATAAAATATATGAAAAGTTCCTTGTGTAGTGTAGTGCCAGTGCCAAGTCGTGCCATACTTTAAGGTAAGGAATTCTAATCAGTAAGCTAAAAAATGTTTCTTTAACTGAATGCGACATAAAAAAAATACACAGCGGAGATGCTTCTTAACGAAAAGAAATTTAAATACGTTTTAATATGAAAATTGATTCCTTGTAAAGAACCAAATTTCCGAGACTCTTGTTGTATGGATAACTCTCTCAGCTAAGTGAGCCCAAGAACACAGTGTTGTTGTTGTTGTTTTTTGTTGTTTTTCTCGAATTTGTTTGGCGTTTCGACTCAAAAAAATCTTTCTTTAGACGATGCTCCAGCATGGGGAGTGTGTTTTGAAATTTTGATTTTTTTTTTTTTTTTTTTTTAGTTTTTTGTAAATACTTTCGTGCAATGTAGTTCTTCTGTGGGCTTATCCGACTTTACCGTTTGCTATTAATTTTTCATTTCTTTTATACATTCGTGTTATACATTGTATGACTTCTCTTTTACATTTTATTATACATTATATAACTTCTCTTTTACATTTTATTATACATTGTATAACTTCTCTTACTTTTTTTATCATACATTGCATAACTTCTCTTTTACATTTCTATTATACATCGTATAGCTTCTCTTTTACATTTTAATTATACATTTATGTCTTCATAAACTCCACTTAAATTATTCATTCATAAAATTTACACACGATACAAATTATTCATTCATAACATTCCACGATACTACAAAAACTCTTGGTAGTTCTGCCATAGTCGCGTTGTGTACGAGACGTGTATGGTACTTGTTTCTTTCCAAATTTGGTGACATTTTGTAGTTTCCCGTATCAGTATTCGCAAAGGCGTCTACACAAACTGTCTACATGTTCTGTAGCGTGATTGAGGAGAGCTGTTAATCAGCTCAGTGGGCTGGTAAAACTAAGGTATACTTACTTTTGACATTCTCTGTAGACTGAGATTGAAAAGGATTCTTATAATTTTGTTTCAGGTGGCTTATGAATGCGTATATATTCTCTCTCTCTCTCTCTCACTCTCTCTCTCTCTCTCTCTCTCCTCTCTCTCTCTCTCTCTCTCTCTCTCGCTTTTTTTCCTAATTAACAATTATAATTGTCAGTGTAAGAAAGTAAAAATAATTCATTTGATTGCACAATGTATACATTTGATCACCAACATACATACATACACACACGCATATATATAATTATATATATGTGTATGTTTGTGTGTATATATCAACGTCATTTTATTTCGCAACGTAAATCCCATTCTAATAAAAACACTGAACATGAACATGAAGAAATTAGCTACTGTATATGTTAAAAGGAACTAATGATTCATGTTTTAAAATTTCGTGTACAAAAGTAAACCTGCATACTAACTATTGAATAATGCCCCATTGCAATTTGTTATATAGATTTAAAGCATTTACAGGAAGACTAAATTTCTTATGATAGGAATTAGATTTTCAGTTCTTTTCAAATTAAATTTCAATATATATATATATATATATATATATATATATATATATATATATATATATATATGTGTGTGTGTGTGTGTGTGTGTGTGTGTGTGTGTGATGTGTGTATGTGTATGTATGTATAGAATTTATCTGACTATTTTTGTTAAGATTTTTCCATATTGATATATATGAAATAAGCGTTTTCTGTTTATTTCTATCTCAGCAAATACTGAAATCATTCTCTATATATACAATTTATATGGAAATTATTACCCTTCCTTGCAACAAGGCCATTTAACATTGCAATTCTGTAATAACGTACTGTAATTACATAACTAAACAAGTTAAAAAATGCGCCGAAATGTCTTCGGCACAATCGAGTTTTCTGTACAGGCCGCTACAGCGTATAATCTAGGCCACCGAAAATAGATCTTTCAGTGGTCTCGGTATAATGCTGTATGAGCCGCGGCCCATGAATCTTAGCCACGGCCCGGTGGTGGCCTGTACTATAGCGTTGTCAGATGCACGATCATGGCTAAATTTAACCTTGAATAAACTAAAAACTACTAAGGCTAGAGGGCTGCAAGTTGGTATTGTTGATTATTAGAGGTTGATGATCAACATACCAATTTGCAGCCCTCTAGCCTGAGTAGTTTTAAGATCTGACGGCGGACAGAACAAGTGTGGACAGAAAATGTGCGGACAGAAAAAAGTGCGGACGAACAGACAAAGCCGGCGCAATAGTTTTCTTTTACAGAAAACTAAAAGTCACGTGTTATATATATATATACCCCGAGACAGCCATACAAGGCTACATGCCCCTGTATTTCTGTAACTCAAGTAAAACTCGATTGCGTGTTACCTACAATACAAGGAATTCGATATTTAAAAACTCATCTGACCTTACGTATAACCGCGTCACGCCGACGTGGCGTCTCGCAGGCGTAACGGGACGTTACGCAGTCGTAACAGGAGATGAGATAAAGGCATTAATGAAGAAGACTCAGGTAAGATAAGTACCTTTATCGATTTATAGGTTCTGCAGAGTTTAGTTAGGCCTAAGGCCCAGTAGGAGGTAGGGGCTTGGTAAGAGCGTTGATTTAGCAGTTGCAGATGAACAAATCTATAAGTGACAGAGTAATTGAAAATTATTTTTATTAGTATTATAATTAG
>JANJGK010000037.1:69359-74359 GCA_039081455.1 Macrobrachium rosenbergii
ATGAATTTGTAACCTGAGCTCATTTGAAAATTGACACCATTATTATCATGCGATGTAAAGTAAAGATAATTTTGGAATTAGCTCAGTGGTCTAGTTCATAATAATAATAATAATAATAATAATAATAATAATAATAATAATAATAATAATAATAATTTGACCTTATCTTTATTATACTTTGTAAAGATGAGTTTGGAATATATATATATATATATATATATATATATATATATATATATATATATATATATATATATATATATATATATATATATATATATATATATATACTGTATATATATATATATATATATATATATATATATATATATATATATATATATATATACTGTATATATATATATATATATATATATATATATATATACTGTATATATATATATATATATATATATATATATATATATATATATATATATATAGATGTATGTATGTATGCATGTATATATGTATGTAAGCTTGTATATTTATAGAGGTGTTATTTCAGTCAGTGCACCATTTAGCTCAAGGAAGGGAAGACCATTCTACTCTCAGGTACCCTCATAACACGAGTCACCTACTGCTCAAGTTTGGAATTCTCTTCCTCCTTACATTTTCCCATAAAAGAAGTTTTGCTCAGTTTTTTCTCCTGTCATCTTCGGACCTTGACTAATTAAGGCCACGGGATCGCCCATCCCTTTGGCCTCCACCTTGAAAAAAAATTGTTTAAAAATATTTCCCCTTGACAACAATAAGCCTAGATCGCTTTGCTTCAGACACAAATAGCAATTAGTAATTACAGATGAAACTTATCCGCATAGTCCACAAATACATAAATTACAGTTGCACACATTGGTAATCATTACCTTGTACCTACCTGGAGTTTAATTACACCTGGATCATAACATACCTGGTTTTATGATATTCATTTTGACAGCCGTAATTCGAAGCGTTCGTCTGATCGTCGATAATTGGCGAGGCTGTAATTAGAATTAGTCTGATACGTAATTGCTAATGAAATTAATGTTTTCGATTGGAAGAAAAATATTCGTATTGTACTTTTTTTGACTTCATATTAATTGCTTTCATCTAGCTTTGTGTGTTCTTTTCTAATACCTGTTATTGTATTTCATTTTTTTTTATCTTACCGTTCTTCTTAATCTGTCATTTTCATCTATTTCATTTTGTTTCTGAAGTATGTATAATTATTCATATATGTTTCAAGTATTTATTAGGAAAGGTTATTCATTATTTAACAGATGAATTCCATCTCTTTATTATTATTATTATTATTATTATTATTATTATTATTATTATTATTATTATTATTATTATTATTATTATTATTATTATTATTATTAATGTCCCCCATACCGTAAAAAAATAACGGTAATATGAAAGAGGAACGAGAATACGAAGATGCACTAACCATCATTAAAGAAAAAGAAAAACATACTTTAGTAGTTTTGTTACAATACCACTTCAGTCTGAAGGGGTATTAGCCTTCAGTCTGAAGGGGAATCGGACGTCAGTCTGAAGTGGGCTTGGTCGTCAGTCTGAACGGGGACTGGTCGTCAGCCTGAAGGGGAGTTCGATGTGATTCTGAATGAGAATATTAGGACATTCAGTCTGAAGGGGAATCGGCCGTTCGTCTGAATGTGAATCGGACGTCAGTCTGAAGGGAAATCGGGCGTCAGTCTGAAAGGAAATTCGATGTCAGTCTGAATGGGAATTCGATGTCAGTCTGAAAGAGAATCGGACGTCAGTCTGAATGGGAATTCGATGTCAGTCTGAATGGGAATTCAATGTCAGTCTGAATGGGAATCAGACGTCAGTCTGAATGGGAATTGGGCGTCAGTCTGAAGGGGAACTGGGATGTTTTGGTTCTGTCATTTACTGTGATCAACAGCCCGTGGGGATTTTTTCTTCCCCAGTTTTGGGGAATTCGAAGGAAGTCTCAAGTGGGGGAGAGTGAGGGGATAATTATGAATAGCACCTGCAAACAGAGAGAGAGAGAGAGAGGAAATGGAGGTAAAAATGACAGGAATACGATTATATGCTGGAATGAAATTGATGAGAAATAAAAAGAAAGAATAAAAAACAAAATATCACAGAGAGAGAGAGAGAGAGAGAGAGAGAGAGAGAGAGAGAGAGAGAGAGAGAGAGAGAGAGAGAGAGAGAGAGAGAGAGAGATTCCTACATCAGTAACCAAAGAAAATGGAGAAACCTCACGAGTTAGGAAACATCAGCCAAAAGTAAATGTAACAAAAAATAAAAGATTATAACCAAAAACATCTATCGTTTTACGAAACGATCCTTAGCATCTTCATTTACTAGAGTCACCCATATACCCTTCATCCCGTTTTCTGTAACCGTGATGACGGAGCCTGAAGACTTCAGAAAAGAATCAGTGGGAGGTGTCAGGTTCAGTGAAGCGGAAACTTGAATTGAAAGACATTTGTTTTACGTAACACTTTGAGTATGATGTGGGAAGTGATGTGTTTATCAGTAGTTGTTGATAAAATTCCTTTCCATAGATTTTACTGTTAGATTTTTAATAGTGGAGGTGAAACGTGTGAATGCTAATTCATGTTTAGAATGTGTAGATATTCATGATTAAAAATTTTAACACTGCCTGAATGAGCACAGAGAAAGATTACGTTAGATAATTTTAACAATTTATCTTAGGAAGTAGAAGGTATCCCAAATTTGATATTTAACATTGCCAGAAAGAGAACAGAGAAAAATATCGTTAAGTAATTTTAACACTTTTATCTGAGGAACCAAAAGGTATCCCAAATTTGGTGTTCAACATTACCAGAAAGAGCAGAGAAAAGGTTTTTGTTAAATAATTTTAACACTTTTATCTAAGGAATCAAAAGGTATCCCAAATTTGATTGCAACATCGCCAGAAAGAGAAGAGAGAAAAAATTGTTAAATAATTTTAACACTTTTATCTGAGGAACCAAAAGGTATCCCAAATTTGCAATTTACCATTGCCAAAAAGAGCAGAGAGAGAGTTTTGTTAAATAATTTTAACAATTTATGTAAGGCAGTAGAAGGTATCCCAATATTGAAATCCCTATTTTGCCTCTTTTTCTAAGTATTTTCCATCTTTGTAATTAAGCAACTCACAGCTACGCCACGTAACACTCAACCAATCACACAATATGAAACATATTTAGCCAAACATTCCGAAGTAAACCTTTAGAAAAGACATCGCATTCTGTAATTGTTATCTGCCTTGTTAACTGATTCTCTCTCTCTCTCTCTCTCTCTCTCTCTCTCTCTCTCTCTCTCTCTCTCTCTCTCTCTCTCTCTCTCTCTCTCAAAATTACCCCCAAATGCAATAGAATGAAAGAAGTCTTATAGGTTTTAGAATTTTTTTCAACTCTCTCTCTCTCTCTCTCTCTCTCTCTCTCTCTCTCTCTCTCTCTCTCTCTCTCTCTCTCTCTCTCTCTCTCTCATGTCCCAGCACCACTCCCACCAAATCAGAATCGATAGCAGACACCAGGGAAAGGGCGTGAAGACATAATGTTGCGGGTGCTGACAGCACTTCCAGCCCATCATCAAACTCATCCTCACCTGCCCCCTGGAAGGACCCATGAGCGCCCATTCCAGGTTCACCCCCAACCCACGAGAGTCCATGGCCTTCCCCAACCCCCCTCCCCACCCACCCCATCTGTCTCCTTACCTGGTAGAACCATGGAGCGTACGTTCATTAGCATATCGGATGTGGACGCTTCCTGTTGAGTTGGGGGAAGGGTCCAGGTACTAGTGGAGTGTGGGTACTGGTTTTAGGGATTGGGGCCCTGTTTCCATGAAGCTTCCAGGACGGGTTTCAGGGAGATTCCAGGACGGGTTTCAGGGAGATTCCAGGACAGGTTTCAGGGAGATTCCAGGACGGGTTTCAGGGAGATTCCAGGACGGGTTTCAGGGAGATTCAAGGACGGGTTTCAGGGAGATTCCAGGACGGGTTTCAAGGAGATTCCAAGACGGGTTTCAAGGAGATTCCAGGACGGGTTTCAGGGAGGTTCCATGGAGAGTCCAAGACAGGTTTCAGGGATATTCCAGGACGGGTTCCAGGGGAATTCCAGGACGGGCTCCATGGAGTGAGAACCCGTGTTAAGGGGGATTCCAGGACGGGCTTCAGGGAGTGGGGGACCCCGTGTTCCAGGGAGATTCCAGGACGGGTTTCAGAGAGATTCCATGACGGGTTTCAGTGAGATTCCATGATGGATTACAGGGAGATTCCAGGACAGGTTCCAGGGAAATTCCTGGTTGGGTTCCTGGTACCTTTGCCTCCTCCCAAAGGAGGTTTTTCTATATCTGGAACCCAACTCCTCTTATTCCAACTCCACCTTTCCTCCCCCACCCTTCTTGATCAGTTCGTTCTTCTTTCCCCTTCCTCTCCCAGTTCCTGTGATGACTCCCCTCCCACCACCTTCCTCTCCTCCTCTCCCCTTCGCTGGATTAACCCTCCCCCTCCTTAAATTCTCATCTAGTTTCTGTTTTCTTTTTATACGCATCATCACCCTGGTACCACCTTGTACCTGTTGTTTTCTCCCTAGTATTACTACCTGGAAATATATTTTTTGTTATGCTCCGCTGTTTTCGTCGTCTGTGCAATCATAATTCTTCTGGGAACCTTCCTCACGTTCAAATTGCAATTCAGGTTGCTATATTTTTTACATAAAAACAAAATATCACTATCGTAGATCGTTATCTTCACTATCATCATCATTATCATCATTATTATTATTACTGTGGTCAAAGGCGACATATCACTCTGTAGAGATTTTACCTGAACTAGGTGTTCCCCATGGCGCATGCGCGCTCTTGTTCAGCGGTATATACCTGTCGTCTGTTGTATATCATAAACGGATGACTGTGAAGAATTGCAGGGAGTGGGATATATAGAGATTTGTTAATTCTGATGATTTAAAATGAATAGAAATATATATATATATATATATATATATATATATATATATATATAT
>JANJGK010000037.1:79359-94359 GCA_039081455.1 Macrobrachium rosenbergii
TGATGAAACGCATTACGTGTACTTTTCAATATTAATAAAAAAAAAACAATTTCTTAAACATTTAAAGGCATATTTATATACACAATAAAAACACAATATCTCTTCGAATATTTGAAAAGGATTTCTCTGTGAAAATCTATCAGGTAATTTCAGAAAATTTTGAGACATTGTTTAAAATTCCAGTTTATTTTTTTGTGGTAAATAACCTTAGGGGGTCGAACCAATTTAAGAAATCGTGATATGCTTATATTTTTCCTTTAAGAGATTTTGACCCAAGAATATTTACGATTTTGTTATTTATTGCATCTGTCATTTATCAGATGTCTTAATTGGTAATAAATCGTTTTCTGAGGTGTCTTGAGAATACACTTTTCAAGGTGTGTATAAATGCATATAAAAATTTGTAACTTACTGAAGTTTTAGGAAAATATTGACGATACCGGATGTTTACCGTTGAAATCTCTTTCATATATATATATATATATATATATATATATATATATATATATATATATATATATATATATATTGGCGAGTGTCTGTGTGAGTTTCGGTAGTATGTGTATGTGTTTAGGTATATGGCAGTGTCAGTAAAAAGTTTATATACATTTACATATCCATGAAATTATCCATTTAAGATTATATATATATATATATATATATATATATATATATATATATATATATATATATATATATATATATATATATATATTGATATATATATCACTAAAAATATATAGATATTTATATATATTTTTAGTGATAGATATATAGTATATATCACTAAAAATACAAATATACATGTGATTTGACTATTAGCTGAAACCACAAGGAATGTAGAAATGTTCAAAAATCAAACGACAGAGTGCCAAGTACTTTCGTGTTAGTATTGGATACATCTTCAGGGTCCAGTGTTCGGAAATATCCCATGCTCTTTGGTGCACACTACCTCAATCAACATACATCTGAAGACGTTTTAGAGTTGGTCACTGCTGTCCATGATACACTTTTGGAGACTGTCACAGTTCAAAAACTCATTCTGAAACTGTCACAGTTTGTGAATTCTCTTTCAAAGGAAACATATTTCCACCATGCATATTTTCTACAGTATTTTTCCCATAGAAAAGTTAGTGAAAACGTGATACATATCCTCTATTTTATAACAGAATACATAATTTACATTTGCTTCCTGTTTTCAAGTTTTTGAAGCCATGTAGTAAACTTACATTAATCACTTGAGGATGAGACAACAAGTGACGAGTGAGTCGAACCCTATTGATATTAATAATATTAATACAACTCTCGCACTGACGAGGTTTTTTCTAAGTATATGCATTATACAGCTGGTGCATATGGAGTATAAATACACACATATACTGTATATGTATTCACTGCGTGTATAATACATGCATCGCTTCATTTTTTTTACTCGCGTATAAGATCATTATACGACCGTCTTAAGCTTTGATGATATGAACATAACAACATGGAACCATAATTTGGATATGAGTAACCGCATGAGCCTCCTCCATTAATATGGTATGATATGAAGTCATAATAGAGTTGGGTTGAAGTTGTGGTTATTGACCTTCAGCATGGAGGGTACTGGACTGGCCTTAACCAATGATGCCCCTTTCATTAAATAACTTTTAGACTCCTCCTCCTCCTCTATGAATTTCTTAAGAAGACATTCTATTAAATGTGAAATTACTCTATTTCAGGATTATCGCACCTTGCAATAAATTATTTTATTGTATAAACTATTTCGTGGTTTTTTTTTTTTGCATTGCTCTATTACTCTTAGAACTAATTTCAAAACTCTTAAGACCTGCATTGGCTCCTGGCTATGCAGTCACTGTCTCTCACGCTTGTTTTATGTCTTCTGAGTTTTAATATAAGACTAACACAATAGTGCTCTGTTAGGTAGTACACTGATTCCTTCACCCGTTCCTGTAACTTCAGACGATTCTGACACAACAGTCATCATCCTAGAAACATACGGAGCGGACCCAGAAATCCTACGGACATTTGAAGAAGACCACCAGCTCGTCGAAACTGACGCTGAAGATCAGCACGACCCTTACAGGCAGCTACAGTCTCTCAGAGTAACCTCTGGACAGTCTAGATTTTCAAACGAAAGTGACGACGGGGAACACAGCTCACAGACAGATACCTCAACTGACACTCTGGTGTTTGATTTAGCTCAGTATGAAGGAGAGGCACTCACAGAGCCCACAGGACCTTATGTAGAGTACGACCTGGCCACGGGTGCTGTGATAGAATTTCCGAACGAAAACGGTGACAGCGATACGCCCAAGCGAAGTCGAACCGAGGAAAATTCCTCCACTTTGGAAAACGAGGACTCATTTTTTGTGAACTTTGAAGAGGAATTAGAGAAGGCTGAGAGACAGTACCCAGAGCTAGAGGTAGAACATTTACTCACAGAGCAAGAAGGATACGAGGAAGAAGAAGAAGGCGACGAAGAGGAGGACTCAGGAGAAGAAGAAGAGGAAGAGGAGGAATTGCATATCATTATACCGAAAAGCCTAAACGTTGCAGTGAAAAGAGCCAGTGAGTATCCAACAATTCAAGAGAGTGAAGAGGAAGAAGAAGACTCCTTAGGTTCACCGCCCAGAAAGAAGCTGGATTCCAAAATGGGTCAGTACTATTCAAGTGCATCGGGAGGAGATCCTGCCAGAGGGGATGTTTCAGGGTCTCTTCCTTCTTCCCCTCGATCATCAGAAGGATGGAGGATGTCAATGGCTTCCACTGCAACTGTGGCCTCCACAACAACTGCAAACTCTGATGATACTATGGCAAAAGACATGTCTGAGCTTTCATCTATCAACTCACGTCTCTCATGTTTAGATGAAACTCAAGATGAAGTGAAAGCTTCCCCAGCAAAGGCTCAAACTTCTAAAGACCCAAGTGCCACACCTAAAGGAACACCACAGCTGGAACGTAAAAGACAAACGAGCATCAAAGATGCAATTGACGAGCTAGAGAGCATTGAGCAGGCTGCTCAAAATCTTCTACAAAAGAGACAGTATTCAGAGGAAGAGAACGAAATCCCAACTCAATCTCAAGATACTGTCAAGATATATTTTACGGAGAAGAAAACTGTTGAAACAATAAAGCATGTTGAGTCCCTTGCTGAGGGGAGTGGCAGTACTAAATCTAGTCATTCAGAATCCCCTTTGAGTCCCCTTTCTCAGCATACTACAGGAAAGAAAGAACAAACTGACGCAGTACACCGTCAGAATGGTGCGTATGACGTTACGTGCATGGAAATAAATTCTAATGAAAAGTCAGATATGCCAGCAGCCGAGGTTTTTGCTGAAACTAGTAATATAAATGGAGAGGATAAATCTGATCAACAGGGCCCTGATATTATCTCTGATGATAAACCTCCTTTGCCACCATCAGCAGGCATTCAGCCACCGAAAGTCGATATCAAGCGACGCTGGTGGTCTAAGAACAAGGAACTGCAGCCATATATATCAAGAGAATCATACAATGATGAACGAGTTTTCAAGGAACTTGAGAGACTACGTAGAAGTTACCAGGAGAGTGATCTTAATGACTTTCTAGACACATTAGAGAGCACTCATATTCCCGATGACATTGACGAGGCCTTCCTGCGCCAGCTTTTGCTTGATATTAAAGTTGATGTTGAAGGTGTTGATGTACCTGAAGAGGATATTGAAATTCCTGACATAGAGATTGTTGAGAAACCAGAGACCGCATCCCCTGTTGAAGCAGAGGCTGTAGAAGAAGTTCCTAGACCTTCTTCTGCAGCTGGAAAGTTTGAAAAAGTGAAGGAGAGAATTCTGGAGATGATCAAAATAAGAAAGAAACTCAAGACCAAAGAGGGTACATCCAGTGAAAGACCTACTACTCCTAAGGAAGATGGTAAGTCTTCAAATGACTCTGCAAAAGAAGAATCAAGTCGACCAGAAACTCCCCAGATCAGTAGATCTCAAACACCACAGTCTTTAAGGCCTGACACACCAGATTCTAAATCTAGCAAGCCACCGAGTAGACCGCACACACCAGATGTATCTAAAGGAGAGGATTCTAAGAAAGGTTTTAATATTGCTGATTTCTTGAAGAAAGGTTCTCCAAAGTACTTGAGAAAGAAATACAAAGAAAGGAAAAATAGAAAATCAGATTTGATAACGACATCTGAAAGTGAGAGTGAAGATACAGAGGGTGCCAGAAGGGACATTGCTGCGTCCTGTAAAAAAGTAGCTCATGGGGAAAGTCAGTCAAGCCTCAAAGGAAGTAATCGATCCCTTAGTTCTTCTCAAGAATTGAAGAAAGAAGTTCGCTTCGATCTCGACAATGACCAGCAGATAAAAGGATCAAATAATTCAGGTTCCAAAGACCATAAAAGTGACCCCAATAAGCCCGTAATCTTAAAGGAGATAACTAAAGAAACACATAGGATTTCAGGTCCACAGCTAGTCACATGTGAAGCACAGGAACAGGAAACTGTTGTTGTAAGAGAAATGGAAGAAACGACACAAGAGCTAGAGAGTGATATCATAATAACCTTACCTACATCTGTTGAAGATATAAATAACAGAAATGAAAACCTTCTACCTAGGCTTCCAGAGAGAGCCAAACCTCCGAGAAGAAAGAAAAAACTTATTCCAGTAACAGTTGAGGAGCTCTCTGCTGAGTGCTCAGATAACACAGCATCAACTACTTCCAGTGAATCAATAAAAATTAATGATACAAAAACAAATGAACCTTTAAAGGCTGCTGAACCAAAGTCAAGTGAATTGACTAAGGCGGATGAACCAAAGTCAGGTGAACTGTCTAAGACGGATGAACCAAAGTCAAGTGAATTGACTAAGACGGATGAATCAAAGTCAGGTGAGTTGACTAAGACGGATGAACCAAAGTCAGGCGAAGGAAAAACATTAGAACCAAATCCTGACGAGTCATCAAAGGTACCTGAACTAAAAGCAGAGGAGAACAGAAACTTAAAAGAAACAAAACCAGAGGACTCAACAAAGATAGTCGAAGAAAAAGAAATTAAAATGGTACAGACTACCATAAAATCTACCGACGTAGTTGAGATAGGCAAACCTGAATCAAGTGGAGTTAAGTGTGAGGTATTCAAAATTCAGGCTCCTGCGAAGGAAGAATCTCCTCCACCCCTTCCTCCTTACGAAGAAGTTTTAGACTTGCAGAAAGATGTGCCAAACACTGTAATTGTAATTGAACAGAGTCAGCTCACAGAGAAGAAAATAAACATATCTGTGGCACCTTCAAAGGCCACAGTCTCTGATGAAACAGAATCTAAAGCTCAGACAGCTGTACTGTTGCATGGCAAAAAAGAAACTTCTCAAGAAAATGATGCAAAGAAACCTTCTGATGAAGATAGGTCTCCCCCCTGCCAGGTTGCAGCTGAAGATTCTGAAGTTCCTCCTGTTCAGGAAAGGCAGTTACCTCCTACCACAGACAACACCACTGATAGCGAGACGTTAGTGGCCCCATTACCTGTAACATCTGTTGCATCAGTATCAGTAGCCCCATCTGAGATGTCTGCAATGACAGTGTCTCCGCCAAGGAGTTTGCCTGTTATACAAGAATCTGTACAAGAAGATCAGATATCTTTACTTACTCCGAGTGATCCAACAGCATCAGCTAGTCTTAAGAGTTCTACTCCCACTTTTCCAGTACAAGAGGAAGAAAACTTCCAGTCATTATATGACAATGTTAATCCTTTTCAAGGAGTGATAGCGCAGGGAGATAAGAAAACACTTGCTGAACTAGAATCAAAAATAGCTAGTGATGAGTATGTAGTCCCTGTTGTAAGAGATGTAAAGGTTGAAGTAAATTTGCCGAAAGAACCTGGTTCTGTAGGTAAAGCTAATAAATTGGGTTCTCCACAGGAAGCTCGCAAGAGCCCTGGATTTGAGAAGGACAAAATAAATAGCATTGATGAACTTGCAGCATTGACTGCAGAAATGTTCAACTTTTCAGGAGAGGTTGAAGAAGGTGTAAAGCCATCAAAATTGCTGAAATCTCTTGAAAGATCCCGATCGGCAACACCTAAAGAAGAGAAAGTAAAGGTTACCAAAGAAAATACAAATCAGAAAGAAACAAAAGAAATTGTGACACAAACAGAACCAGAAGTTCCTGCTCGGTCTTCATCAGTGAAAGAAGTTAAGACAAGTAACACCATCGCAATTCAAACAGACCCAACTAGGAACGTTCGTATGTATGAAGCTGCATCTCAAACCGACACCGAATATGAAACAGATCTTGAGACGGAATCAGAATTAGATGAAAATCCTGCAGTCAGGTACGATTGTAGTAAATGGCTATTTGGAACGTCATCAGAGGCGCGACCAGTACCTCCACCAAGGGATCCTCACCTTCAGGAGCTGCACAAACAGCAAAGAGTACTTATCCAAGAGTTACAACAACAATCGGTAATGCAACAGCAGAGACAGAAAGAAGCACCCGAAGCCCCTCCACGGCAGTTCCAGGAGAAAATGCCCTTACGAGTTGTAGATGAACTGAAGACTGTATTAGCGGAAGGTGAAGTTTCAAGTCCTAAACTGAAGAAAACCACAGAAACTCCTCCTCGATGGGACAAAGATCTCTCATGGGATAACGGTAGGTTGGCTTCTAATCCTACTAATAATCCTTTGAAGCCTAGCGAATCCTTAGCTGTTAATCTATCCACTAAGCCTGACGCTTCGCAAATCCCTGTACCGCCTCCAGGCTCTCCCGTTCAGCCTAGTAGCCTGCCTGATTTTTCACTTAACCCAGTTAAACAAAATCAATCTCTTTCTTTTGTTAATGCTTACAAATCAGAGAGGAATGGAAGGTTAGATAGGCGATCGTCATCTTCAGTATCCACAGATGATCTGGCAACCATCCCTGAGGAGATGCCCCTGCCACCTGCCAGGGTAGCAGAGAAAGCAGACAGCCAGAATTCTCAAGAAGAAGTCTCAGCAGCAGAAGCTCCTGCTGATTTACAGAAAACAGATAACCCTGGACAAATACAAGACAAGAGTACAGAATCAGTCAAAGCTAATGCACCAGAAGAAAATGTTACCACATCCAAAATCAGAGCCAATGTTTACCCCTCCTTTGCCCCAGTCCATAGAATCCCTAGAGGAAAACCACCTGTACCAAAACCTGTAATGAAAAGATTGACCGGTGACGGTGCTGATGATGGATACCTGAGTGACCCAGGGTCAAGGCGCAGTAATGGGAAGCACAGACATGGAGCTGCTAAATCAAAAGCTAAAGTACCTTCTAATGATGATAGGGGCTATGCCACTGATTCTGAAATTTTAATTAACAGTGATGCTGGAAATAAGAAAACTACCGAGATTTCTCTAGAACAGACCCTCAAGCAGATGATCGACGACCCAGAGCTTCCAGAACTGACCGAAATGATCAGAGCAGCTGTTGGCAACCCAAAGACACTACGGAGTATGTGGAAGCCCTTTAGTCAGCCGACGGACACAGCTGCAGAATTGCATGAAATACCCTGCCTTCCAGAGAAGTCTTCAAGTTGCAACGGTAAGACAAGTGTGGCACTAACCATTCCAGAGGCTTCAGCTGCAATAACATCATCAGCAACAAAGTCAGAAACCTCACCTGAACCCCCACCCATCCCCCCTCCACCAGCTGAATCCGCATTTGACGATCCCATGTCACTTAGCCCTCCCAAAACTCACAGTTTACCAGACGAAGACAAGAATAGGCCTAAAGATAAACACACATCTCGAGACTTTGATTTGCCTTTGCCGAGTGACCGTAGTATTAGCGAAGCTGATGCCTCTCTGATTAGAGAAATACGTCAATATCATCATCAGTTGCAAGAAAACAATGATAATGATCACGTTGATCAGGAAGTGCTCTGCCCCCCACACGTTGCAGTACCCTGTGAAATAACACCTAACTTGGCCTCCCATAACAGCGCTCCCCTACAAGATAACTGTGCCATATCTAGTTTGCCAAGGGCCCTTCCTACATCACCACCGTCACCTTCCCCTCCCCCTCCCCCTCCCCCTCCTCCACCCCCACCGCCTCCTCCTCCCCCACCGCCCCATAAATACCCCCCTAATGCCAGGTTACCGGCGCCAGGCACTGTCAGTGCTGTGCGTGGCACCGCCACGGCAGAGTCTCTGTACCTGTGCCAGGAGCCCTATCCCCAGTCCGGTTCGAAGACAGACCAAGAACTGTCGTACCGCACCAGACAGCCAAGGAGGCCTGTCACCTGGTGCCTTCAGTACACGCCTCCTGTGTTCTCAAACGACCACCAACTCGACCCTTCTGCCGCTACTTCTACGGACGGTCATTGCCTTCAGCAGAAATCCCCCGATCGGTCACCTGTCACCCATCAAGTTTCGAGGAGGAAGGGCAGGGGGCGGTCGCCCTCCGCCAGTCACTCCGCCCCGGCCTCTCGCCCCGTCAGCCACGTCGGGCCCTTTTCGTCGCAAAGGTTGCAGGCGCAAGGGCTGGCCGAGTGGCTGTTTTTCGCTCGACTCGACCGGACCAATAAATTATTGAGTCAGCTGCCGTCGACCATGGAGCTCAAACCAACGCCTCAGGTGAGCGGTGGTTCCGGCGACGTGAACGGCTGTCACGAAAGCAGTGAAGTTCCTCCTCGAGGCGCCGAGGAGGAGGAGGAGATTGTGAAGAAGAGTCCCGCATCTGACGCAGGTAAGCAGAGAGAAGATCCGAGGGGGTCGCCCTCCTCCCCCTCCTCCTCCCCTCCCCCGCCTCCACGCCCTCGCACCCCCATCGATGAGCGTGACCCAGAGCAGGTGTGGGCCGAGCGCCGATACCTGTCGTATTTTCAGGACCCTCCTTACGGCCGCCGTCGGCCTCCCGTCAACCCCGACGAGCAGACGGATTTATCCTTGCAACAGATAGAAGCCCAACGACGTTACAATAACTACTTCGTCGGTCCTCCGAGGGGCTGCTTGTCCTACGGCGAGGACGAGAGAATATCCTCCGAACCTGACGAGGAACAGTTGGCGGCGCAGCGTCGATACGAAGCCTACTTTCATTCCGGACCCCCGAGACCAAGGTCACGCCCCGAGGAGGAGAAAACACCTGAGCCGGACGCCGCACAGGTAGAGGCGCAGAGGAGATACCTGTCTTATTTCAACGCGGGGCCAGCGACAGCGCGTTCCTCTTCTTCCCACGCCGAACGCACGCCGGAACCCGACGCGGAACAACTCGAGGCCGAGAGGCGTTACCTGAAGTACTTCCAGCCGGGGCCGCCACGCCCACCACCTGTCGAGAAACAGCACACACCTGAACCCGACGCGGAGCAATTAGCGGCCGAGCAGCGATACCTGTCATACTTCACGCCCCTTCTGAAACGCCCTCGCCCCACGTCCCACTACGAACCTCCTCCTTCTTCGCTGCCCGATGCCCAACAGTTGGAGGCCGAGAAGAGATACCTGTCCTACTTCAGTCCCGGTCCCGCGAGACGATCGAGGCCCCAGAGCGCCGTCGAACTCAACACCGAACCGGACGAATTCCAACTCGAGGCCGAGAAGCGATACCTCTCGTACTTCAGGGGGGCGCCGAAGGCCAAACACGGGAAGAAAGAGGAGGAGGAGGAAGAAGAGAAGAAGGACACGGGGAAGCTGCGCATTCCTCCGACGAGGGCCATGCTGGAGGCGGAGGAGAGGTTCCTGAGTTACTTCAAGCCGATTCCGTGCGGGGAACCGAAGAAACTGATCGACCCCCCCGTCAGCGAGAACGAGAAGTACCGCCAGATGCTGATGAAGGAGTACTGGAAGGCGATGGAGACCCGATTCGACCGGAGGGAGAGGAAGGTCATCAAAGTGAGCCGCCCGAAGCGGGAGCGCGTCCGGGAAACGACGCCCCCGACGCAGAGGGAGCTGGTCGTCCAGGAATTCCTGCAGCGGGTGAAGGATCGCAAGAAGGAGAAGAACCTGCACTTCGGCGACACCGACGACGAAGATGAAGGAGGGGAGGAGAAGGAGGAGGAAGAGGAGGAGGAGGAGGAGGGGACGAAGAAGAAGAAGAGGAAGAAGAAGAATGGGGAGGAGGAGGATGAGGAAAAGGAAAAGGAAGATATAACGAAAAGGTTGAACGCGGCTTTCGGCGTTCCTCAAGGCGCCTCCTCGGAGCCGCTGACGCCCACCATCGAGGGGGGCGGGGAGATTGCCAAAAGGATCAAGGAGGACCTGGAGTTGTTCGTGAGTCCGGAGGGTGAGTGACCGTAGTGAAGCAGATGCGTTTGAGAATCCCCCCATCCCTACCCCTCCCCCCCACAACCCCTCCCTTCACCAGGAAAAATCCCTAAATCTCCCATATATAGTAATCCCACAACAAAAAAGATCCCCACCTGTTTGGATTGAGCTCAGGGTCAGCCACCCTGCTTGTGTTTTGACAACTAAAAAGATATATGATTCATAAAACACATCAAAAAGATCCTACGTCCTTTTTCTTTTTTGACATGACCTCGGGGTCAGGTCAGGTGACCGTAGCGTTGGTTGCACAAGGCCTTTGATTAGAAACTAATAGTTGACCTAACCTCGTCCGTATCTAACCTTCCATCGTCTACTGACCAGCCTACTTCAAAAAAAAAAAAAAAAAAAGCGTGTGCTTCCGGTAGATCATTTTGAAAACGAGAGTAGTTGAAAAAGTAGTTGAGTAGTTTGAAGGTAGTTAGGTCACGTCTAACCTCGCCAGGTGTGACGGAGTGCATCTAGCTAGCCGCATTTATAAAATAAATTGTAGTTCTCGAACGCGTCCGCCCCACAAGGTGACTTGCTCTCTCCTGACGATCATTTTGGAAGGTGTGCTTGGAAGGAAGCACTCTTTGGCTTATAATCTTCGTGACTTGACATTTCCAGAGCCAAACTGAGTCTTTCAAAGTCCTTCTAAGTCCTTTGGAAAGTGGAAGAAAGCACTTTTTTTTATGGCTTATAATCTTCGTGACTTTCTTCCATTTTCTCCTTGACGCTAAAAAAAATAATACTTTCATTAAACAGCATGCTAGAACCATTATTAAAAAAAACCTGACAGGACCCAGAAATAGCATTGTTTAAATAAGGGTGGCGACAAGGGTGCATCAACGCAGATAACGTCTGCATTGATCATCTGTAGTGGGTAGTGATTTCTTTTGCATGGCGTTATTTGACTGTATTGCAGCCATTATTTATTATGATTTATTTGCAACTATTGCCATTATTATGAATATTGATTTGTTATTTTCGCTGTATTGTTTAAAGCATTTATTTTATGTATTTTTTTAAGCCCAACCTAAACTTTTTTTTTTATTTATATTGAGTTTTTTCCCAAAGATGTTTTTATTTTATTTTCTGATAACATCAAACAAAACTCTAAGTCACACGTAAGGAGTATATGAATGATGGTATTACCACCTGCAATATATATATATATATATATATATATATAATATATATATATATATATATATATATATGTATATATATATATATATACCTATATATAAACACATTTACAGCTTTGGAATTCTGTACCAGCTTCTGTTTTCCACCTGTTTGGTGAAATGTACCGGTTGTTTACTTTTCGTAATTATCTTCTTTCTCGTAGCTATTTCTTCAGACCTTGGTGCTTGCCGTGCAGAGAGAGTGAGAGAGGGTGGGGGAAAGCGAGAGAGGAAAAAGTATTTCTGTTAGTAAAGAGAGAGAGAGAGAGAGAGAGAGAGAGAGAGAGAGAGAGAGAGAGAGAGAGAGAGAGAGAGAGAGAGAGAGATTGAAGCGACTGGTCTTTCTACAACACATCTGTCTGTTTGTGTATTGGTCTTGAAATTGACGATAAATAGGAAGTAATAATGAATTTTGATTACAAAGAAATGGTTAAATATGAATTATGAACTTGCTAAAAAATATATGATGAAAGGAAATACTTCCCTTCAATTAAAACTAGCAGATAATAATGAAGTTTTAAAAGTAAAAAATACACTTATGACATTCTATATTATGGTCTAAATCAGTCACAGACAGCCAAATTTACTCTCTGCCAAATTCGCTATGCAAGGATAACAATCATTGTGGACGGTCTACGTCTAAGCAATGTTGCAATCAGATTGCGATGTATAAGTCGGCAGCAATGTCTAAATAACCATAACGTCTAAATAGCAACAACGCATGCGCAGCTCCTAACTTCATTTGTTACTTGGGCATCAGCGAACCCATTTCAAAATCACGCGTTATTAGCCAAGTTGCCAGTTTCAGTTTCTCGGTCGGCTCGTTTCTCATCTTTTTTTTTTTTCTTTCAACATCTCTGGCTATTTTCATATGGCGATGCCAAGAATACTAACCCCGCAACGTCAAAAGGAACGTGGAGAGAGAGAGAGAGAGAGAGAGAGAGAGAGAGAGAGAGAGAGAGAGAGAGAGAGAGAGAGAGGAGAGAGAGAGAGATTTAAAGGTAGGTTTGCAGTACGATATCGTGTGATGTGAGACTATTAGTTCTCTCCTGCCTTAGTTCATTCATGTAACATTGATGGCAGTAAATTATATTATCTTGATTTGAAGACGTACTCTCACGTACGCGCGCCGCGCACGCGCGCACACACACATGCGCATTACATCCATACATACACCTGTGCATGCACACGTACACAAAAAGACACCGAGAGAGAAAGAGAGAAAGACAAACCTCTACCTATACTTTACACCGCTGCCACGACGTACGACGTCTGGGAAGAAAACGTTTACAGAAAAGTTGCCAAAAATGTTGGGGTGGGGGGACGGGGGGGACACCCGGGCTTTGCTCATTCGTTCGTTCGTCCGTCTCAATCGCGAGTGAGAACATTTTTCGCGATGAAGTGAGACAAGGTGAGTGAGAGCGTGGAAGAAGAGAGTGAGAGCGTGTTTACTCCGGAAGTCTCCGCTAATTCTCCTCTCCTCTGTCGCGAATATTTCTTCCTGCTAAATACGCACTCGACGGCGTTTGGTAAATAACGGCGAATAAGCCAATTGTGAGACAGGTGTCGTCTGAGACGGATGTTGTCATACCCTGTGTAGCGCTCGGTTGCACCTGCCTGGCATATCTTAAGGGCAAGGAAATGGGGCAAATGCCTTTTTTTTGAATAGTAAATGGGGTGATAATAGATAGGGAAGGGTGATATTAGATACAGAAAACAGAAGGGACTCAGTGGTATCGACTTACGCGAGGGAGAGGTCCAGTGATTTCCGCTAATTTTTCTTTCTTTCAAATTCTTGCTCCCTTCCGTAACTGGGTATATTTGGGGATACATTGCTATTTTGTGTTTGTGCCATTTTCAGGAATAAATTCTTCATATTTTATGTATATCCTCGTTTACTTTTAAAAACAAATACATAAAAAACGTATTTGATTGATGATTTCATTCACAAGGTATGTTTAAAAGTTTGTACTTGTCTACTCTCTCTCTCTCTCTCTCCTCTCTCTCTCTCTCTCTCTCTCTCTCTCTCTCTCTCTCTCTCTCCCGAAGCTCGCTAATGGCGCGAGGAGGAATGATGGAAATTTATTCAGGGGTGAAGAGGGTTACGTCAGTCACGAATAAAGACGTAAAAAGAAAGAAAAAAACTGTGGTCGGACGTCACCGTCAAATTCTTTCTTAGACTATAGATGCCAGGAAGGTTATCTTATTCTTCAGAGTGCGGAGGCCGATGGACGGGCAACCCATGTGTCTTAATTACTGTGACAAGAAGGATTCAAGTAAAAGATTGGACGTGTAATTATCAGGGAACACGGAAGTGTTGATAAAATTCGATGTCAAGAATGTTATATATTTTATTTTCCAAAGTGCGGAGGCCGATGGACGACAACTATTAAATATTGAAGCAAGAAGGATTCGAATTAAAAAGAAAAAAAGTAGGTATAATTATCCGGGAACACGGAAGTTGTGGGAAAATTTCCGAAAGACACTTAAAATTACTTAATTCTACGATGAAAGACTTGGCCAAAGTATAGTCTCGTATGCAATGGCGTCGCAGAAACGCAGGTTAGCCGTGGACGTTCCTATAGGTAATTGTGGGAAGCGGGGTTAAATTAAAAGTATGCAGAAGGTTTAATGATCAGGGAACACGGAAGTTTGGAGAAAATTCCAAAGGAACATTCATTAAACCGCGTAAACCCAGGATGACGGTGTTTGATGTTCCACTGGATAAACGTGAGAAGCGGTCGCCTTTCGGGTGTTACAAAATCCCACATAACCTCCTATCAAACCTTATTCAACCCAGCTATTCAATCTCCAGCGAAGCATGAAGGGTATTACGAGCCAATCAGACAACAAGACGCATGCCAGGTGCCCCAATCCACTGGCATCTCTTGGGCATCTTCGTTTGAGGAACTTGACCTCTTGGGCGCTGGGTACTGACATTTCCATCATTACCCTACTTGTCAGGTGGCACTGAAGGGGGTATTAGAGCCAACAGCCATTGACGTTTGTTTTTCTTCTTTAATAGATTATTTCAGAAACTATCTTTTTTTTTTTTTTTGGGGGGGGGGGCCTCCGCCAGTTTGTGACCATTACTTTAGAAAATAATTTTTTTGGGGGGAGGAGGGTGCCAGTCAGTTAACATGGGTTTTGTCACGCCAGTTTGTGGAAATAAGTCCAGGTAATTTTTTATAGTGTTTCTTTTTATTCTTCAATAAATCATTTTAGGTAATAATGTCCTTTTGGTTTGTGAGGGGGGGGGGGAGCCAGCTAGTGGCCATTACTTTAGAAAATACTGTTTTTATTTTAGCAATCAGTGACCATAGTTTTTGTCACGCCAGTTTGTGGGAATAAGTCTAGGCTATTTGTGTCATAGTTTTCTTTTTCCTTCTTTGTAAAATTACCTCGAAAAATACTGTCTTTTTAATTCGTTGGCAGTCATTGACCATAGTTTTTGTCGCGCCAGTTTGTGGTGACAAATTCAGTACATTCATTCTCCTCTTCTTGCTACTCTATCTTCTTCCTTCTCCATTTCTCCGCTTTCCTTTTTATTCTCCTTCCCT